>CAVMBN010000182.1:0-131229 GCA_963678705.1 Panorpa germanica
TAGATCGAGTACGAGACCATTGTCACTTGAGCGGTAATTATAGAGGTCCTGCTCATAATAGTTGTAATTTAAATTTTAATGAAAGTTATGTAATACCAATAATATTTCATAATTTATCTTCGTATGACGCGCATTTTATAATTGTTGAATTAGCCACAGGCATTAGTGGGCCAACTAATTTACTTCCAATTAATAAGGAAAAATATATTTTGTTTACAAAATATGTGCAAGAAACGAATATATTGTTGAGATTTGTAGACTCATACAGATTCATGGCTAGTTCTCTAAGTAATTTGACGTCTATTTTACCAAGTAACAAATTAAATATTTTAAGGTCAGAATATACCATTTTAAATAATGAAAAATTTCATTTGTTAAGTAAAAAAGGTGTATTTCCATACGATTATGTAAATTCTTGGGAAAAATTAAACGAAACATGTTTACCATCCCAAGATAATTTTTATAATTTATTAAACGAAAGCTATTTGTCTGATGAAGATTACAAGCATGCCCAAACCGTTTGGAATACATTTAATATTGAAACAATAGGTCAATATTCAGATTTGTATTTAAAGACCGATGTTTTGTTATTGGCAGACATCTTTGAAAATTTTCGAGATAATTGTTTAGAGACGTATAAATTAGATCCAGTCCATTATGTATCTGGTCCAGGTTTAGCGTGGGATTCTATGCTAAAAATAACCAATGTTAAATTGGAGTTATTTACGGATATAAATATGTGGTTATTTATTGAAAAAGGTATCAAAGGAGGTATAAGTCAATGTTCAAACAGATATGCAGAGGCTAATAACAAATACATGAATGAAAATTAGAAACCTGAATTACCATCTAAATATTTAATGTATTTTGACGTTAATAATTTATACGGTCATGCAATGTCTCAATATTTACCATATGGAAATTTTTAATGGTTAAGCAAACAGGAAATTTCAGAATTTAGTAATAATATATGTAATTTATCAGACAATAGCAATATTGGTTACATCTTAGAAGTAGACCTACATTATCCTCAAAATCTTCATAGTATTCATAAAGATTTTCCATTGTGTCCAGAACATCTTATTCCACCAGAAAGTAAAGATAAAAAATTATTAACTACATTATATGATAAGGACAACTACGTCATTCATCATAGTAATTTGAAACAATGTATAAACTTGGGTATAAAACTTACAAAAATACATCGTGCGATAAAATTTAATCAGTCACCGTGGCTTAAAATCTATATCGATTTAAATACAGAAAAAAGGAAAATGGCTACCAACGATTTTGAAAAAAACTTGTATAAATTAATGAATAATAGTGTATTTGGTAAGACAATGGAAAATGTTAGAAAACATCGCAATATAAAATTAAAAACAAAATGGCGTGGAAGATATGGAGCAAAAAATTTAATAGCACAACCTAATTTTCATAGTCGAACAATTTTTAGTAAAAATGTTGTTGCCATAGAATTACTAAAATCTAACATAAAATTTAATAAACCTATTTATGTGGGCTTTTCAATATTGGATTTATCAAAAACTGTAATGTATGATTTTCATTACAATTACATGCAAAAGGAATTTTCTTAAAATAACGTAAAACTTTTATATACGGATACCGATTCGTTTATATATGAAATTATTACACCAGACATATATGAAATAATATTGCGCGATATACAAAAATTTGATACAAGTGATTATGCCGAAAACAATCAATATAATATCCCCCGTGTAAATAAAAATTTTTTAGGTCTTATGAAGGATGAAAATAATGGTCAAATTATGACTCATTTTATTGGTTTAAGGTCGAAAATGTATGCATTAAAAATTAATAATTTGGATATTATCAAAAAAGCAAAAGGCATAAAGACACAAGTTGTGAAACAACATATTTCCTTTGAAGACTATGAAAACTGCTTGAGAAATTTAGTTAAAATAAATTGTACTCAAAGAGGTATTGTTTCAAAATTGCATAATGTGTACTCCATTAAACAAACAAAAATTGCTTTAAGTCCTTTTGATGATAAACGTTGTCTTATTAAAAACAGTACAGATACTTTGCCTTGGGGTTTTGATAGTTTTAGTGATAGCGATTTATTGTTATAAGTATATTTTTAATGTAAAATAAATACATATTTATAATAACCAGTAGTTTTATTTATTTAAAATGTTATACAATATTTTTAGCATCTATCCAACTGTTATGAGATTTATCTAAACCTAACCACTTTACAAAAACTCTTTTTCCTTTTTTCTGTAAAACTTTCTCAACTAGATATATATCTGGATATTTTGTTTTTTGTAGTTCTTGTTCGTAAAACGCGCCTGCAATTGATTGGCCAAGAGAATCATTAAGTAAATATGTGACTGGATTAGTTAGTTGTACTTTTGATATAGTAAATATTTCGGTACCCCAGTTAGGAGTATACCGTTTTGCAAATAATGATTTGGTTTTGCTTAAGCGAACATAATCGCCAACTTTATAGCGACTTAAACCGACCCTTTTTATCCTATTGTATACATTTCCTAATAATTTTTTTTCATTTTTTATTGATACATGAGATGGCTTCATATTAATTGTTGAATGATGAGAATTATTATATTTCTTAACAAGTGCATCAATGTTATTAATCCAATTATAGTTGCCTTTTATACTAAAATCTTTCCACATGGCATTTTTTAGAGTTCTATTAAATCTTTCAACAATCGATGCTTTCACATTACTAAATGTACTATAATGGTTTATATCATACGAATCTATAACTTTTTTAAATTCAGTGTTATAAAATTCCTTTCCGTTATCTGTTTGTAAGTTTTTCGGAACCTTATTCTTATGTTTAACTAAAATATTTTTGAATGCAGCAGTAACGTCTTTAGCTGACTTTGATTTTACTGGAACTGCCCATGCATATTTGGAAAATATATCAATGACTGTAAGTAAGTACTTGTAACCTTTGTTTTCTTTTGCATATGGGATTAATTCCACTAAATCGGCTTGCCAAGAATCATTTAGACCTTTTATGATTACATGTCTACGCTTATAGTTTTTACGCGCAGGCTTATGCAATTCGTTGACTATACCTATTTTTGTTTTGCTCATACTTATTATTATTATACAAAATTTATCAAGAACTAATATCTAAACTATGTTTTGTTTTTAATTCTGTAATTAATGTTGCAATTTTTTTATTTACTTCAATAAAGTTTTGGAAGTTATTAATATAAGCATCATGAATATCTTTCTCTGCAGCTTTTAAACGTTTATCTATAATAATTAAATCATTTTTTGATACTGTTTCGTGCCGAGTAATTTTTTTCTTATGTATGTGTACTCCAAATTTGTTAATAGTCATGTTACTTACATGAGTAGTTATAAATTAATGAAAAAGAAGGGAATGTGTTTAAGTATTTATATAATAATATTAGCTTCTTTTAATTCTTCAACTATTGAAATAATTTCATTGTCATGTGATGTATTGCCAGCCGTTTTTGAACTAATTAGTAATCTTAGTCTATCAACTAATTCGTTTGGATTATCCCAATAAATGTAATCTTTTGGATTTTTATTGAAAGTCATATAATTTGGAATAAGGTTATTGAAACCTTTGCCAAAACGTTTATTATTTGGTAAACCAACTAAGGACGTACGCTGCAAAAGTCTTGATCGAACGTTTTGCAATTTTTCTGAAGAATATGGTGTTGAAGACGCTGGGGCACTTAATTTTGTTTGAGGAGGAAATAATAGCGATATAATTTTTTTGTATTTTATACCTTTGCTAGATTTAATTTTACCATTAGGTAAATATAATGTTCTATGTGCATTAGTATCATTTAAAATTGTTTTGTAGTCCTCTAAATCTTCCTCACTATAAATATTTGCGCTTGGATCTATTTTAAAAAGCAATTCATATAACCCAGGAGATGATTTATATTTTTTATCTCCTATTATTATACCCTCTTTATCAAATGTAACTAGTGTTTTTCCCAATATTAAATTACCGTCTTCTAAATTTATACCAAATATGTGATCAAATATACTAGGATCACCTTCACGCCTATTAAAATCAATTAAATATTGAAAGGCGTATTTATCAACTTGCTTTTTAAGATTTTCTTCAATATCAGACAGTTCTTTAAATGCCTTAAATAAGTTTGGATCATGTACTCTACTATATTCTAAGGGTTCATTTAATTTAAAAACCTCATCATCTCACTGACTAAGTTCCACTGTTGGTTCTTTAGCTAATGTTAAATCATTTTGCTGTTCTGGTATAAATGTAGTGTCTAGGGGTTCTTTTAACATGTTATTTAATTTAGATTTAATTGTTTCAACCTTGAAATCATACGGTTTTGTATCAATATCTTGTTTGATTGGTTGCAATAATTTAATATTGGAAGTACTTTTATTAGCTAGTATGTTTAGTGGTGTAGTTATTGGTTCAAGCTGTTTGTCAAGGTACCTTTGTGCCTCAGATTCCCCTAGTTTTAATGCAAGATACTTTTGTCTTATAGAATCGCTTGATTTAATAATATCGCGTGTTAATTTTTTATCTTCATCATTAATCGTATTGCTTATTATTTTACGTTTACTATTTCTTTTTTTTAATCTAGTAGGAGGAGTCTTTATTTTAACCACAGTATTTTTTGCACGCTTCTTTGATTTAAACATGTTTACATGTAAACTTTATGCAACTTGAACGTAAACTCAACGTAATGGGAACGTAGTTTGAACGTAAATTAAACGTAATGGGAACGTAATCAATGTAATTTGAATGTAATTTAAACGTAATGGGAACGTAATTTGTACGAAATCAATGTTTATTAAGATAATGTTATAACAAATGCATGTTATTATGAAGATGGTTACCTCAACACTGATTATTATTGTAAAGGTTACTTGGTTATATCTAAAAACATATCAAATCCTTGCCTGTATCTCCCTTTATTTAAGTCACTATTCTTATCTATTACCATAAACGCATATTTATCATAGTTCCAACATAAATTACAAACTTGTTTAAACTCTAGAAAAGTTGGAAAATCAAAGTTTACATGATCATCATATATATGCTTTAAATTTAAGTCGTCTTGTTTACATAATATAATAAAATTAGTATTATCTTGTATCAACTGTTTTGGAACTTTGCTATATGTCTGACATAAGTAAAAACAGTCTATGTAATTGTGACGGCCCATGCTAAAGAAATTGCGAATATTATTCTGTTTATCGCAAGCAACATCATCAAAAATAAATATTGAATGTGGTTTTGCATTTTCAGGTCTAATAAGCTCATCATTGTCAGTGTATGTATAATATCCCATACTATTAATGTTATTTATAATTTCTTCCAGCATTTTATATTTGGGTTGGTACAAAGATTTTGAATAAATGTATATGTTTTGAAATCGTAACCCATTTAAATGTTCAATTAAATTAAACATAACATTGGTTTTTCCACAGCTTGATGGTCCACAAATAATACATCTTATGTCATTTGGTAATAGTGGTCCATGAGTTTTATTGTAAATGTGAAAATTACCTTTGTTGTCAACATTTTTTACAGAAAGAGTTTGTTTTTGTTTAACGAACTTCATTGTTTTATCAAGGATATGTTATAAACTAATAAAATATATTCTAAGTGTTAATCTTTATATATGAAATTATTTTAAAGTATAAAATTGGTTGATAGCAGATACTTTAGTCAGTATGATAACAGTTAAGAAGGGAGATGGACTGGTTAATAAATTAATAAATAAATTACCTTTTGAATTGCATTTGCCTGGGTACAACTATTGCGGTCCTGGAACACATTTAATAGAACGTTTAAACCGAGGAGATCAAGGAATTAATGCATTGGATTCAGCTTGTAAAGAACATGACATTGCATATCACCGTTATGAAGATTTAAGTAAAAGACACGAAGCTGACAAAATACTGATTAAAAAAGCCTGGACACGATATTTTTCCAAAGATTCAAAGTTAAGTGAACGTTTGGCGTCATTACTTGTGGCTAATATCATGAATATAAAAACAAAACTAAGTATGGGGCTAAAACGAAATAAAAAAATTAAAAAGAAAGTAAAGGGTAGTGGAAAGGCAAAGCATAGTATGACAGTATTTAAAAAAGCTGTCCTTAATGCTCGTAGTGCACTAAAAATACTTTAATTAACCCAGACAATCCTAAAAGTGTGTCAAACGCTATTAAAATTGCATCACAAGCCGCAAAACAAACAATTAATAAAAAAACTAAATTTAAAGTTAACAAGCTAAGAATAATTCCTGTACCAAAGGTAGGAGGTTTTCTACCGTTTTTAATTCCCTTATTTGCGGGATTATCTGCTATTGGAGGACTGGCAGGTGGTGTAGCAAGTATTGCAAAAGCCATCAATGAATCAAAGGATGCAAAAACAATGTTGGCTGAAGCTAAGAAACACAATGAAACCATGGAAGCTATTGCTATTGGAAAATCTGGCAAGGGGATTTATTTAAAACCTTATAAGACTGGATTAGGGTTATATATTAGTCCGTATCCAAAAAACTTCCGTTAAAGCTACCTAAACGAGCTCTTACTGATGTAGATTTAAGAAAATATGCAAAGAAATTAAATATTCCTCACTTTAGAGGGGTATTTATGAGAAATAACTTACATAAAAAAATTTTATTAAATGAGACTGGTATTATAAATTTAGATGATAAGACATCAGCAGGAACACATTGGGTAGCTTACATAAAAAGAAATAAACATATTTTATACTTTGATAGTTTTGGTAATTTAAAACCCCCAATAGAAGCAATTCAATACTTTAGTATAAATAATAATATCCAATATAACTATGATAGATTTCAAAAATTTAATACTGTGAATTGAGGACATTTATGTTTAAATTTTTTGTATTTTAATTCTGTAATTTTTAATAAATAATATAATGATATAAATACATGAGTTTTATTGTCATTTCTTATTACTATTACTAAGCTTAACGTGAAAGGTTTATTCAAAAATAATAATGTCTATGACATTTACAATAAATGGAAATGAATCTATATTAAGTGCAGATATTTTTCCACCAATAGATTTGCATGATGGAATATATGAATTGGGGATAGTAGACTTTCAAACATTTAATTCCATACTAAATATTGATGACACCAACAATAAATTTTATTATGGAGATGGTAAAGTTGTTACAATACCAGTAGGTTCATATGAATTGGAAGATATTCAAGAATATTTAAGGTTAAACATTGGTGATTCTAGAGCGATAAAACACAACAGCGAATTTAAAGAAATATCTGATAAACAAATAAAAGAAGTATTTTTAAATTTAACCGCGAATACAAACACCCTCCAAAGTGAAATAATATGTTCTGAAAAAATAGACTTTTCAAAAGAAAATTGCATTGCTTCATTACTAGGATTTAATAAGCAAGTATTAGAACCTAATAAGTTACATGTATCTAACTTACCGGTAAATATTATTAGGGTAAATAATATACGAATTGAATGTAACATTACTTCCGGTGCATACTTAAACGGTCAATTGGTTCATACTATACATGAATTTTTCCCATCGGTTCCACCAGGATATAAAATCATTGAAATTCCGAAACAAATCATTTACCTTCCAATCGTTATACGAAAAATAGATAATATTACCTTAAAAATTGTAAATGAAAAAGGGGAGCTTATTAACTTTAGAAAAGAAAATATTTCCTGTAGATTACATATTAGAAAAGTTTAACAATGGGTATTTGTCACTTACTTCTTACTTAATAATAATAATTATTTCAGTTTAATTCCTATATATATATATATATATATATACCAATATACATATCACATAAAAATATATCTGTCTCCCTCTTATAGATAATATTTGTCTCTGGTTATATTTTGCTAATAAAATGAATTTGCAATTTTTAAAAAAAATTATAACCGTTAAGTAAATATCTCACATATTAAACGCAAAACATGCAGAAACATGCACAGGTGTATGCAAATTTACAATAACGCCAAATATGGCGATTTTCAAATTACATATTCACCCTAACTATATATATCTATCCTATTAACAGTAAAACATGTAGACACATGACGTAACATGCACAGGTGTATGAATATTCGTCATTCCACCCAATATGGGCATCTTCAAATTAAATATTCACCCTAACTATATATATCAATCCTATTAACAGTAAAACATGTAGAAACATAATGTAACATGCACAGGTGTATGATATATCAATCCTATTAACAGTAAAACAGGTAGACACATGACGTTACATGCACAGGTGTATAAATATTTACCATAACACCCAATATGGGCATCTTCAAATTAAATATTCACCCTATTTATATTCTCCCTAACTAATTATCATTTTATATAGAGGGGAAACATGCACAGGTGTATGACTATTTACCATAATACCCAATATGGGCATCTTCAAATTAAATATTCACCCTATTTATATTCTCCCTAACTAATTATCATTTTATATAGAGGGGAAACATGCACAGGTGTATGACTATTTAACATTACACCCAATATGGCACACACATTAATTAATTACTCATATAAACAATATGTCTAAGTACACACCCACACAACCAATCATATGACATCTCAATTAAACACACTATCATCCGTCTCACTCACACACACACACATAACCTAATACCCGCTAAATTTACACCTTACACATACAACACCCCTCCCCACCCACCCTTGCCCATATTACTCACCCCACCTACCACACAAATTTACCCCCTCCACTTGCAACATACAGACACACTACATCAACTATTCCCACCATTACTACCACAGAAAAATAATACTACCCCACCTCCAAATATGCTAATTTGTGCCAGAAACGGCTTAGTTCCTCTACTACAAAAGTTTGACAGTTGGAAACCAGTGTTAAAAACGAATTTTTCATTACGCGTACACGCGGTCTTATAAACATAACCTCAAATTTGTAACTTTGATGTTTGATATAAGACATTAATAAGTGCGATAGACAAAAAAAGTGATAATAATTAGGTTAGTGTTAGTGCTAAAACATCAAGTGGTTTAAAATTCAAAAAATCTGTAGAGATATATAAGGAAGACCTCATATAAACACTACAAATATACGGAAGACAAAAGGTTGCCGCCCACTATCAAGTAAGTCGAATAACATTAACTATAAATAATATTAAAACACAAGAATTAGTTTATATAAATGCGTGTTTTAAATAATAATGAGAGTGTATTAATTGTTATAAGTGATTAAGTGAACAATATATGCGGTTTTCTTGGAAATAGTGATTGATCGTTCATGAACATTCAATGGTAACAAACAAATGGTAAGTAAGTAGGCATAAGTACAAGTATGTATATGAGATATTTATAGAAATTCAGTGTGCCTTTGTTTATGTCCGGTGGCCCAGTGACCTTCAAAGAAGTAGACCGGCAAAAACCTATAGGTACGTCTACTGCGCTATGGAGAACTATTTTCATTGTCGAACATTATTTTACAAACCGATTACCGTTCCATGAAAAGGCAACTATCTAAAGGTTGTCTTTAGCGATCTGTAATGGGGCCTGAGCTCTGGAACATGGTATTCGACGAGAACTGTGTTTCTCACTCGAAAGGTTGTGTAGACATATGTTTTGCCAACGATAATGTGATCCTTATCGGTGCAAATAGTACAGAAACCCTAGAAAGCCGTTCTCGACCTGCTATATATAAAATCTGTAGTTTCTTGAAGCTACAAAGCTACGAAACAAATACAGTAATAACGAATGATAAACTTGTAACACACCTTGCGCGTGTCACAAGGACGGAATGAAGCTTAAACTCGGCAACTATGCCGACACTATACAAGGAGGCATTTATGCTTATAGTTGTGTATTGTGCTTCGGCATGGTATTACAGGATCAATCTTCCAGATCTTCCATGCAAAGAACTATGTTATTGACGATGACGCGTTGTTGCAGAACTGTATCTACAGAAGTGGTGCAAGTGATATTGGGGACAATTCCTTTAGATTTAAAAATCACTCATGCACTTACTCAAGTACAAATTACGCTAGAACTGAAAAAATCAAATTTTGATGATTTAAAATTAATGCGACAAATTTCGAGGATTTAAAGTTAATGCGGCTGTAGGATAAAAGTCTGGAGACGATACCAAATATATTGCCAAAGAGATGAATGCATATATGCATAAGCTCTGGCAAGACAGATGGGACTTAATACAAAAAGGAAGACCTACGTATTGGTTTACAAGGACGTTAATATTGCTTTGCAACACAAGTGGTTCCTATCTACTATGTGTGTGATCGGCTCCTGCTACTTTAGGTGAAAAAAGTGATTAAAAGTGAGAAATTAATTATGGAAAAAAATTAAATAAATTATATGAATACTTTTTCAAACGAAAAGTATTTAAGTTTGTTTTAAATTTGTGTTAATTTACCCTAAACAAAGTGTTTTTACAAAAGTTTGACAGTTGGAAACCAGTGTTAAAAACGAATTTTTCATTACGCGTACACGCGGTCTTATAAACATAACCTTAAATTTGTAACTTTGATGTTTGATATAAGACATTAATAAGTGCGATAGACAAAAAAAGTGATAATAATTAGGTTAGTGTTAGTGCTAAAACATCAAGTAGTTTAAAATTCAAGAAATCTGTAGAGATATATAAGGAAGACCTCATATAAACACTACAAATATACGGAAGACAAAAGGTTGCCGCCCACTATCAAGTAAGTCGAATAACATTAACTATAAATAATATTAAAACACAAGAATTAGTTTATATAAATGCGTGTTTTAAATAATAATGAGAGTGTATTAATTGTTATAAGTGATTAAGTGAACAATATATGCGGTTTTCTTGGAAATAGTGATTGATCGTTCATGAACATTCAATGGTAACAAACAAATGGTAAGTAAGTAGGCATAAGTACAAGTATGTATATGAGATATTTATAGAAATTCAGTGTGCCTTTGTTTATGTCCGGTGGCCAAGTGACCTTCAATGAATTAGACCGGCAAAAACCTATAGGTACGTCTACTGCGCTATGGAGAACTATTTTCATTGTCGAACATTATTTTACAAACCGATTACCGTTCCATGAAAAGGCAACTATCTAAAGGTTGTCCTCAGCGATCTGTAATGGGGCCTGAGCTCTGGAACATGGTATTCGACGAGAACTGTGTTTCTCACTCGAAAGGTTGTGTAGACATATGTTTTGCCAACGATAATGTGATCCTTATCGGTGCAAATAGTACAGATACCCTAGAAAGCCGTTCTCGACCTGCTATATATAAAATCTGTAGTTTCTTAAAGCTACAAAGCTACGAAACAAATACAGTAACAACGAATGATAAACTTGTAACACACCTTGCGCGTGTCACAAGGACGGAATGAAGCTTAAACTCGGCAACTATGCCGACACTATACAAGGGGGCATTTATGCTAATAGTTGTGTATTGTGCTTCGGCATGGTATTACAGGATCAATCTTCCAGATCTTCCATGCAAAGAACTATGTTATTGACGATGACGCGTTGTTGCAGAACTGTATCTACAGAAGTGGTGCAAGTGATATTGGGGACAATTCCTTTAGATTTAAAAATCACTCATGCACTTACTCAAGTACAAATTACGCTAGAACTGAAAAAATCAAATTTTGATGATTTAAAATTAATGCGACAAATTTCGAGGATTTAAAGTTAATGCGGCTGTAGGATAAAAGTCTGGAGACGATACCAAATATATTGCCAAAGAGATGAATGCATATATGCATAAGCTCTGGCAAGACAGATGGGACTTAATACAAAAAGGAAGACCTACGTATTGGTTTACAAGGACGTTAATATTGCTTTGCAACACAAGTGGTTCCTATCTACTATGTGTGTGATCGGCTCCTGCTACTTTAGGTGAAAAAAGTGATTAAAAGTGAGAAATTAATTATGGAAAAAAATTAAATAAATTATATGAATACTTTTTCAAACGAAAAGGATTTAAGTTTGTTTTAAATTTGTGTTAATTTACCCTAAACAAAGTGTTTTTACAAAAGTTTAACAGTTGGAAACCAGTGTTAAAAACGAATTTTTCATTACGCGTACACGCGGTCTTATAAACATAACCTCAAATTTGTAACTTTAATGTTTGATATAAGACATTAATAAGTGCGATAGACAAAAAAAGTGATAATAATTAGGTTAGTGTTAGTGCCAAAACATCAAGTGGTTTAAAAATCAAGAAATCTGTAGAGATGTATAAGGAAGACCTCATATAAACACTACAAATATACGGAAGACAAAAGGTTGCCGCCCACTATCAAGTAAGTCGAATAACATTAACTATAAATAATATTAAAACACAAGAATTAGTTTATATAAATGCGTGTTTTAAATAATAATGAGAGTGTATTAATTGTTATAAGTGATTAAGTGAACAATATATGCGGTTTTCTTGGAAATAGTGATTGATCGTTCATGAACATTCAATGGTAACAAACAAATGGTAAGTAAGTAGACATAAGTACAAGTATGTACATGAGATATTTATAGAAATTCAGTGTGCCTTTGTTGATGTCCGGTGGCCCAGTGACCTTCAAAGAATTAGACCGGCAAAAACCTATAGGTACGTCTATTGCGCTATGGAGAACTATTTTCATTGTCGAACATTATTTTACAAACCGATTACCGTTCCATGAAAAGGCAACTATCTAAAGGTTGTCCTCAGCGATCTGTAATGGGGCCTGAGCTCTGGAACATGGTATTCGACGAGAACTGTGTTTCTCACTCAAAAGGTTGTGTAGGCATATGTTTTGCCAACGATAATGTGATCCTTATCGGTGCAAATAGTACAGAAACCCAAGAAAGCCGTTCTCGATCTGCTATATATAAAATCTGTAGTTTCTTGAAGCTACAAAGCTACGAGACAAATACAGTAACAACGAATGATAAACTTTTAACACACCTTGCGCGTGTCACAAGGACGGAATGGAGCTTAAACTCGGCAACTATGATGACACTATACAAGGGGGCATTTATGCTAATAGTTGTGTATTGTGCTTCGGCATGGTATTACAGGATCAATCTTCCAGATCTTCCATGCAAAGAACTATGTTATTGACGATGACGCGTTGTTGCAGAACTGTATCTACAGAAGTGGTGCAAGTGATATTGGGGACAATTCCTGTAGATTTAAAAATCACTCATGCACTTACTTAAGTACAAATTACGCTAGAACTGAAAAAATCAAATTTTGATGATTTAAAATTAATGCGACAAATTTCGAGGATTTAAAGTTAATGCGGCTGTAGGATAAAAGTCTGGAGACGATACCAAATATATTGCCAAAGAGATGAATGCATATAAGCATAAGCTCTGGCAAGACAGATGGGACTTAATACAAAAAGGAAGACCTACGTATTGGTTTACAAGGACGTTAATATTGCTTTGCAACACAAGTGGTTCCTATCTACTATGTGTGTGATCGGCTCCTGCTACTTTAGGTGAAAAAAGTGATTAAAAGTGAGAAATTAATTATGGAAAAAAATTAAATAAATTGTATGAATACTTTTTCAAACGAAAAGTATTTAAGTTTGTTTTAAATTTGTGTTAATTTACCCTAAACAAAGTGTTTTTACAAAAGTTTAACAGTTGGAAACCAGTGTTAAAAACGAATTTTTCATTACGCGTACACGCGGTCTTATAAACATAACCTCAAATTTGTAACTTTGATGTTTGATATAAGACATTAATAAGTGCGATAGACAAAAAAAGTGATAATAATTAGGTTAGTGTTAGTGCTAAAACATCAAGTGGTTTAAAATTCAAGAAATCTGTAGAGATGTATAAGGAAGACCTCATATAAACACTACAAATATACGGAAGACAAAAGGTTGCCGCCCACTATCAAGTAAGTCGAATAACATTAACTATAAATAATATTAAAACACAAGAATTAGTTTATATAAATGCGTGTTTTAAATAATAATGAGAGTGTATTAATTGTTATAAAAGACTAAGTGAACAATATATGCGGTTTTCTTGGAAATAGTGATTGATCGTTCATGAACATTCAATGGTAACAAACAAATGGTAAGTAAGTAGACATAAGTACAAGTATGTACATGAGATATTTATAGAAATTCAGTGTGCCTTTGTTGATGTCCGGTGGCCCAGTGACCTTCAAAGAATTAGACCGGCAAAAACCTATAGGTACGTCTATTGCGCTATGGAGAACTATTTTCATTGTCGAACATTATTTTACAAACCGATTACCGTTCCATGAAAAGGCAACTATCTAAAGGTTGTCCTCAGCGATCTGTAATGGGGCCTGAGCTCTGGAACATGGTATTTGACGAGAACTGTGTTTCTCACTCAAAAGGTTGTGTAGGCATATGTTTTGCCAACGATAATGTGATCCTTATCGGTGCAAATAGTACAGAAACCCAAGAAAGCCGTTCTCGATCTGCTATATATAAAATCTGTAGTTTCTTGAAGCTACAAAGCTACGAGACAAATACAGTAACAACGAATGATAAACTTGTAACACACCTTGCGCGTGTCACAAGGACGGAATGAAGCTTAAACTCGGCAACTATGCCGACACTATACAAGGGGGCATTTATGCTAATAGTTGTGTATTGTGCTTCGGCATGGTATTACAGGATCAATCTTCCAGATCTTCCATGCAAAGAACTATGTTATTGACGATGACGCGTTGTTGCAGAACTGTATCTACAGAAGTGGTGCAAGTGATATTGGGGACAATTCCTTTAGATTTAAAAATCACTCATGCACTTACTCAAGTACAAATTACGCTAGAACTGAAAAAATCAAATTTTGATGATTTAAAATTAATGCGACAAATTTCGAGGATTTAAAGTTAATGCGGCTGTAGGATAAAAGTCTGGAGACGATACCAAATATATTGCCAAAGAGATGAATGCATATATGCATAAGCTCTGGCAAGACAGATGGGACTTAATACAAAAAGGAAGACCTACGTATTGGTTTACAAGGACGTTAATATTGCTTTGCAACACAAGTGCTTCCTATCTACTATGTGTGTGATCGGCTCCTGCTACTTTAGGTGAAAAAAGTGATTAAAAGTGAGAAATTAATCATGGAAAAAAATTAAATAAATTATATGAATACTTTTTCAAACGAAAAGTATTTAAGTTTGTTTTAAATTTGTGTTAATTTACCCTAAACAAAGTGTTTTTACAATAGTTTGACAGTTGGATACCAGTGTTAAAAACGAATTTTTCATTACGCGTACACGCGGTCTTATAAACATAACCTCAAATTTGTAACTTTGATGTTTGATATAAGACATTAATAAGTGCGATAGACAAAAAAAGTGATAATAATTAGGTTAGTGTTAGTGCTAAAACATCAAGTGGTTTAAAATTCAAGAAATCTGTAGAGATGTATAAGGAAGACCTCATATAAACACTACAAATATACGGAAGACAAAAGGTTGCCGCCCACTATCAAGTAAGTCGAATAACATTAACTATAAATAATATTAAAACACAAGAATTAGTTTATATAAATGCGTGTTTTAAATAATAATGAGAGTGTATTAATTGTTATAAAAGACTAAGTGAACAATATATGCGGTTTTCTTGGAAATAGTGATTGATCGTTCATGAACATTCAATGGTAACAAACAAATGGTAAGTAAGTAGACATAAGTACAAGTATGTACATGAGATATTTATAGAAATTCAGTGTGCCTTTGTTGATGTCCGGTGGCCCAGTGACCTTCAATGAATTAGACCGGCAAAAACCTATAGGTACGTCTATTGCGCTATGGAGAACTATTTTCATTGTCGAACATTATTTTACAAACCGATTACCGTTCCATGAAAAGGCAACTATCTAAAGGTTGTCCTCAGCGATCTGTAATGGGGCCTGAGCTCTGGAACATGGTATTCGACGAGAACTGTGTTTCTCACTCAAAAGGTTGTGTAGGCATATGTTTTGCCAACGATAATGTGATCCTTATTGGTGCAAATAGTACAGAAACCCAAGAAAGCCGTTCTCGATCTGCTATATATAAAATCTGTAGTTTCTTGAAGCTACAAAGCTACGAGACAAATACAGTAACAACGAATGATAAACTTGTAACACACCTTGCGCGTGTCACAAGGACGGAATGGAGCTTAAACTCGGCAACTATGCCGACACTATACAAGGGGGCATTTATGCTAATAGTTGTGTATTGTGCTTCGGCATGGTATTACAGGATCAATCTTCCAGATCTTCCATGCAAAGAACTATGTTATTGACGATGACGCGTTGTTGCAGAACTGTATCTACAGAAGTGGTGCAAGTGATATTGGGGACAATTCCTGTAGATTTAAAAATCACTCATGCACTTACTTAAGTACAAATTACGCTAGAACTGAAAAAATCAAATTTTGATGATTTAAAATTAATGCGACAAATTTCGAGGATTTAAAGTTAATGCGGCTGTAGGATAAAATTCTGGAGACGATACCCAATATATTGAAAAAGAGATGAATGCATATATGCATAAGCTCTGGCAAGACAGATGGGACTTAATTCAAAAAGGAAGACCTACAGTAGGGTAGGAGAGCCGGTTCTAGGACAGTTTGGAGTGGGGATGCATATAGGTCACGATATGCAGAGGGGGCGTGGCTAGACAATGTTGAGGGTAATAGTGGGGTGAGGAGTGAGGTGGCGTGGCTAGACAATGTTGGGGGTAATAGTGGGGTGAGGAGTGAGGTGGCGTGGCTAGACAATGTTGGGGGTAATAGTGGTGTAATATGAAAGAGTGAGATATCGATATTAATTATTACGTGTGTGTTAGTATTGGCGTAATTATTGCATTCTTCGTCAATTTCCGGAAGCCAATCGTTTATGTTCGTGTCCTAGTAAAAGATGATGACGTCATTACAGCTTTTATCTGTTAGTACATTCTCTACAATACCCAAGGTTATGAGTGAGAAAGCAATAGTGGTAAAGAGTGAGATACCGATATTAATTCTTATGTTTGATTTGTTATTGGTTATAAGATTATGACAAAGTTAAATTATTTATAACAGTGTATTTATAGCGCATTCCTTCGAATTCACCAGAAATTTGCAAACAGCACATGTGTAAGAACAAGCGCATAAGTTACGTTAAATTTGACATACCTTCGAATTCACCAGAAATTTGCAAACAGCACATGTGTGAGAACAAGTGCATGTGTGAGAACAAGCGCATTAGTTCGAATGTTACTTGAACGTAATGGGAACGTAACTCACCAGAAAAAAAAACAATATTTTCCAAACGTAGACAAATTTTTTTTGTTATACATTTCATGTTTTAGTTAAATGTAGGGCCGGATTGGGTATTGTTGTATTAGATTATTTATTTAAGTATACTAAAAGTTATAATATACGTACATTATATCATTGATGATTCTCAAAGCATACAGTTATTTTTTTTTATGTGTTGTAATAATCATAAAGTCTAATAAGTCAGACAATGGTGTTGTTTTACATATATGAGGTTATAACACCACAGTAACTGTTAAAATAGTAGGAGGATATTTTATTATACAAATTTATTAGGTAGCGGTTTGATCCATATGTATGAGGCTATATAGGTTGTGGATAATAGTAGAATCACAATTAGCTAAACCAAAAGCTCTAACTTAAGTTGAAACAAACTTTTTAAAATAAAACTGCTCAAAGGGTCGGGGGCCCCGAGAATTTTATTTATTTTGAATGCGCGGGGATGATAAAATTAAGAATTGATAGTCTGATGGTAAATATATTATAGTATTAAATAAGTAAAGTGCTACCCTGTTAAATTTTTATATTATAATTTATATATAAGTCTAAGAATATAATTGTGTTACATTAAGTATTGTGCAGTTTGTTTATTAAATTGTCATGCAAAGTCTTGTTCTGAGTTAGTTCTTTTTAAATAACTTGTGTTTTTAAATAATTTAGTGGCTATTTAGTGCTATTTTAAAAAAAAAAAAAAAAATTTATCAATAATTTTAGTTTGGAAGTGGATAATTATGTGGTAAGTAAATTTTGTATAAGATTTTGTATGTTTACAATAAATTTAATAGTAGTTTTCAAATATTTACAGGTGTCTATAGCAGTTTCAACCTAATCTTGAGTTTTTACCGTTTGAACCCTTTTAGACTTTCATACTTATGAGCAAACAGTTAGGTAAGTTAATTTTTAATACTTTTTAGATAATTTTAATTTAGTTATAATAATAATAACAGTTTTAAATGTCAACAGAATATTGCTGTTTTGCCCCATCTCCCATTGCCAATAATTACTACCCTATAGATTGATATAACTTTGTAAGTTAATTTTTTATTGAATGTATTAAAACAACTTAATTTAGTAGTAACTGTTTATATTAATAATAATATAAGTTTTAAAATTTTTTTAGATAACAACAACTTTTTGTGTTGTGTATACCTGTAGTCAGATGACACTTATAAGTACACCTGTCCGAAAATAGCAGAATCTGGATTACAGGTTAGTTTTTTTATTATATGTTTACCAATTAAAAAATTTAGTTATTTATATAATTTTATTTATAGTTATGCCTTTATCATAGAAAGCAGCGGGCAATTGAATGTAGTGAATATCATCTTGTTAGTAATTTTTATAGATTTAAAATATTAGGTGTATCAATCAGTAAAGTAGCAAAATTAGAGTTAAATTTAAGAAAAAAATATGAGCTAAAATATAATATAATATCAGACGCACAACATGAGCATTTTAAAAATATATTAAGAGCATTAGTAACAGGATATTTTGATGATACATATAGTGCAAATACATTACATAAATTACGCTATTTGCAATACCATTTTATTAATAAAGTTATTGATTTGAATTTGGTTAAAAACGTATGTTGGCTTGATAAGTTTAACCATACTTTTTATTCAAAATTAGAAAAATTAAGAACAATTGAAAAGTATGACTTAGAAGTAAAAGTCAAACTTAATAAATTTGATTATTTTAAAAATAAAAATTAAATAAGTTTTTCTGTTTCATTGAATTCATTAAAGGAAGAAGAAAAAGAAGAAAATTGGGATTAATTTTTAAATTAGCGTTATATTTTATGTGCATCTGATATTACATATAATTTTTAGCTATCAGTTGTTTTAGAATCAATATTTCGTTTTAGTTTTAATAAATATATTATAATGTATATAAAAAATTTAGTACTAATTTTAAGTTAAGTTTAAGTTTAAGTTTTGTATAAATTTATATCTGTTTTAGTTAAGATAATTAAAATGTATATTTATATAACAATTGAAAAATAGCATATTTGTAAATAAATAATAATAATATTTAAACACAAACCATTGAGTTTTATTATTATAAGATTTAAAGATATGTATTAACTGATGGTATAAGTACTTTAGCACATGGACATTATAAAATTTAGTACTAATTTTAAGTTAAGTTTAAGTTTTGTATAAATTTATACCTGTTTTAGTTAAGATAATTAAAATTTATATTTTTATAACAATTGAAAAAATAGCATATTTGTAAATAAATAATAATATTTAAACACAAACCATTGACTTTTATTATTATAAGATTTAATGTTTTAATACATCCATATAAAATAAGATACACATATTTTATTAGTAATGTTTTGTTATATATAATTCTTATATGATTAACACTGGTCATAAGAGCTCTAATATATATGCATAGACATATTAATGTATGAGTATGCGTACATAAAGTGGATGACAATTGGTGATAAAGTGTTAGATCATTGTCATTTAACTGGTAATTACCGAGGAGCTGCTCATAATCATTGCAATTTAAAATTTACAATTCCAAAGTTTATACCTGTAATATTCCATAACTTAAGTAATTACGATAGCCATATAATTGTAAAAGAATTAGGTAATGATAGTGAAAAAATTGAAGTTATTCCAGAAAATAAGGAAAAGTATATATCTTTTACGAAACATATTTTGGTGGAATCAAAAGTCGATAAAAATGATAAAGTTCATAACTGCTATATTAAACTTAGATTTATTGATTCTTTACGATTTATGCATTCTAGTTTAGAAACACTTGCAAAAAATTTATTATCAGAACAATTTTTCGAATTAAAAGAATTCTATCCGAATGAAAATCATTTCAATTTATTAAAACGAAAAGGTGTATTTCCTTATGAATATGTAAATAGTAGTGATATGCTTAATGAATCTGAGTTGCCATCTCAAAATAATTTTTATAGATCACTTAATGGCTGTAATATATCTGACGATGATTACAATCATGCCAAAATGGTTTGGTATGCATTTGAAATGAAAACATTGGGGGAATATTCAGACTTATATTTAAAGATCGATGTTCTGTTGTTAACAGATATTTTTGAAAATTTTCGAGATGTGTGCTATAAAACATATAATTTAGATCCCTGTCTGTTTTGTTAAAGTATACAAGTATTGAATTAGAACTTTTAACAGATATTGATATGTTACATTTTATTAAAAAAGGTATAAGAGGTGGAATATCACAATGCTCTCACAGACATGGAATTGCAAATAATAAATATATGTCCAATTATGATTCAAATAAAGATTCTCAATATTGAATGTATTGGGATGCAAATAACTTATATGGTTGGGCTATGAGTCAATATTTACCACATGAGGGATTTAAATGGTTAGATACATATAAATTACAAACATTTAATGTAGAAGCTATTGAAGATAACTCAGATGTTGGTTATATATTAAAAGTCGATTTAAGATATCCTAATTATTTGCACGATGAACACAATGATCTACCTTTCTGTGCTGAAAATATTAAACCACCTTGCATTAAAACAAATGACGTTAAATTAATACCAAATCTAAATAACAAGTATAATTATGTGCTTCACTATAGATCGTTAAAGCAATGTCTTAATTATTAAAACGTAAAGGTGTATTTCCTTATAAATATGTAAATAGTAGGGATATGCTTAATGAATCTGAGTTGCCATCTCAAAATAATTTTTATAGATCACTTAATGGCTGTAATATATCTGACGATGATTACAATCATGCCAAAATGGTTTGGTATGCATTTGAAATGAAAACATTGGGGGAATATTCAGACTTATATTTAAAGATCGATGTTCTGTTGTTAACAGATATTTTTGAAAATTTTTGAGATGTGTGCTATAAAACATATAATTTAGATCCCTGTCAATATTATACAGCACCAGGACTTTCTTGGGATGTTTTGTTAAAGTATACAAGTATTGAATTAGAACTTTTAACAGATATTGATATGTTACATTTTATTAAAAAAGGTATAAGAGGTGGAATATCACAATGCTCTCACAGACATGGAATTGCAAATAATAAATATATGTCCAATTATGATTCAAATAAAGATTCTCAATATTTAATGTATTGGGATGCAAATAACTTATATGGTTGGGCTATGAGTCAATATTTACCACATGAGGGATTTAAATGGTTAGATACATATAAATTACAAACATTTAATGTAGAAGCTATTAAAGATAACTCAGATGTTGGTTATATATTAGAAGTCGATTTAAGATATCCTAATTATTTGCACGATGAACACAATGATCTACCTTTCTGTGCTAAAAATATTAAACCACCTTGCATTAAAACAAATGACGTTAAATTAATACCAAATCTAAATAACAAGTATAATTATGTGCTTCACTATAGATCGTTAAAGCAATGTCTTAATTATTAAAACGTAAAGGTGTATTTCCTTATGAATATGTAAATAGTAGGGATATGCTTAATGAATCTGAGTTGCCATCTCAAAATAATTTTTATAGATCCCTTAATGGCTGTAATATATCTGACGATGATTACAATCATGCCAAAATGGTTTGGTATGCATTTGAAATGAAAACATTGGGGGAATATTCAGACTTATATTTAAAGATCGATGTTCTGTTGTTAACAGATATTTTTAAAAATTTTCGAGATGTGTGCTATAAAACATATAATTTAGATCCCTGTCAATATTATACAGCACCAGGACTTTTTTGGGATGTTATGTTAAAGTATACAAGTATTGAATTAGAACTTTTAACAGATATTGATATGTTACATTTTATTAAAAAAGGTATAAGAGGTGGAATATCACAATGCTCTCACAGACATGGAATTGCAAATAATAAATATATGTCCAATTATGATTCAAATAAAGATTCTCAATATTTAATGTATTGGGATGCAAATAACTTATATGGTTGGGCTATGAGTCAATATTTACCACATGAGGGATTTAAATGGTTAGATACATATAAATTACAAACATTTAATGTAGAAGCTATTGAAGATAACTCAGATGTTGGTTATATATTAGAAGTCGATTTAAGATATCCTAATTATTTGCACGATGAACACAATGATCTACCTTTCTGTGCTGAAAATATTAAACCACCTTGCATTAAAACAAATGACGTTAAATTAATACCAAATCTAAATAACAAGTATAATTATGTGCTTCACTATAGATCGTTAAAGCAATGTCTTAATTATTAAAACGTAAAGGTGTATTTCCTTATGAATATGTAAAAATTAGGGATATGCTTAATGAATCTGAGTTGCCATCTCAAAATAATTTTTATAGATCACTTAATGGCTGTAATATATCTGACGATGATTACAATCATGCCAAAATGGTTTGGTATGCATTTGAAATGCAAACATTAGGGGAATATTCAGACTTATATTTAAAGATCAATGTTCTGTTGTTAACAGATATTTTTGAAAATTTTCGAGATGTGTGCTATAAAATATATAATTTAGATCCCTGTCAATATTATACAGCACCAGGACTTTCTTGGGATGTTATGTTAAAGTATACAAGTATTGAATTAGAACTTTTAACAAATATTGATATGTTACATTTTATTAAAAAAGGTATAAGAGGTGGAATATCACAATGCTCTCACAGACATGGAATTGCAAATAATAAATATATATCCAATTATGATTCAAACCTCAAAGTTTACATAATCTCCATAAAGATTTACCGCTTTGTCCTGAGCATTGTATTCCACCGGGAAGTAAACATAAAAAACTTTTAACTACTTTATATGATAAGGAGAAATATATAATTCATTATAGTAATTTAAAGCAATGTATACATTTAGGAATGCAAGTGTCAAAAATACATCGAGTTTTAAAATTTAGTCAATCACCGTGGCTAAAAAACTATATCGATTTAAATACAGAAAAAAGAAAAATGGCTACCAATGATTTTGAAAAAAACTTGTATAAATTAATGAATAATAGTGTATTTGGTAAGACAATGGAAAATGTTAGAAAACATCGTGATATAAAATTAAAAACAAAATGGGGTGGTCGTTATGGAGTAAAAAGTTTATTAGCACGACCTAATTTTCATAGCCGATCAATTTTTAATAAAAATGTTGTGGCTATTGAACTTTTAAAACCTAATATTACATTTAATAAACCTATATATGTTGGCTTTTCAATATTAGATTTATCTAAAACAGTAATGTATGATTTTCATTATAATTATATGCAAAAAGAATTTTTTAATAATAATTTAAAGTTATTATATATTGATACTGACTCGTTAATATATGAAATTATCACATCAGATATTTATGAAACTATAAAACGCGATATAAGTAAGTTTGATACAAGTGATTATAAAGAAAACAATCAATATAATATTCCCCGTGTAAATAAAAAGGTATTAGGTTTAATGAAGGATGAAAATAACGGTAAAATTATGACTCACTTTATAGGACTAAGATCGAAAATGTATACAATAAAAGTTAATAATAATGATATTATAAAAAAAAAAATAAAAGGAGTAAAGACAAGTGTAGTAAAAAACCATATTTCTTTTGAAGATTATGAAAATTGTTTAAGAACTTTAAATAAAAAAAAAAAATGTACTCAAAGAGGAATAGTTTCAAAATTGCATAATGTGTACTCTATTAAGCAAACAAAAATATTTATAATAACCAATAGTTTTATCCTATATTATAATATCCCAGGTGTATATTTATATTCTTATAGTCTTATATTCTTATATTCTTATATTCTTATATTCTTATATTCTTATAATCTTATATGTTTATATGTTTGGTTCGAATTTTGTATGGCATCTCGAAAACGGCTCCAGGGAAGTTTTTAAAAATTTCCTATTTCGTAGAGAAAAAAATTCTAAGACTTTTGGCGTCCTCGGATTTTTCCCTGAATTTCCTGGAAACCCGTAATTTTGGAAAAACTGGAAAAAAAGTGCACCCTTTTTTGCTGTATTACTTTTAATTCGTAAAAGATAGAAAGTTGAAATTTTGCATGTGTATTAAGGTATTCAATGCTGACATTTCTCAAAAATTAGAAATTCAAAAAGTGAAAAAGGGGGGGCTGAAGAAATTCGGGGGCCCGGTAGAGAACTTTGGAGAAAGTTCATATTCTGGATTCTAGAATAATTAAGTATATTATTAATAAAAAAAAATTCAAAATTTCAAAATTTTGTTTGGGGGCACGGGGGGCAGTATTTGCCGAGAGTAAAAATTGTGCTAGAAAGTTGAAATTTTGTACATAGGCTAACCTTGGTAACTTATTTACGAATCGAAAAAAAAAATCCCAAATTTTGAAAAAAAGTTTGTCAAATAACGCATAAATTGAAAATATTTTTTATTTTGATAAAAAAAATAATAATTTTTTAGTCAATTTATATGTGTGTATATGTGCGCGAGTTTATTTATTATTTCAATTTAAAAATAGAACAGTTAAATATGAAATTTAATTACGAATTATTTTATTGGATTCAAATGATACACGCCAAAAAGACGTCGCATTGCGACGGGGGTAAACTCAAGTATATTATAATGTCCCAAGTGTATATTTATATTCTTATATGTTTATGTGTTTATATGTTTGGTTCGAATTTTGTATGGCATCTCGAAAACGGCTCCAGGGAAGTTTTTAAAAATTTCCTATTTCGTAGAGAAAAAAATTCTAAGACTTTTGGCGTCCCCGGATTTTTCCCTGAATTTCCTGGAAACCCGTAATTTTGGAAAAACTGGAAAAAAGGTGATCCCTTTTTTGCTGTATTACTTTTAATTCGTATAAGATAGAAAGTTGAAATTTTGCATGTGTATTAAGGTATTCAATGCTGACATTTCTCAAAAATTAGAAATTCAAAAATTGAAAAAGGGGGGGTAAAGAAATTCGGGGGCCCGGTAGGGAACTTTGGAGAAAATTCATTTTCTGGATTCTAGAATAATTAAGTATATTATTAATAAAAAAAAAATTTAAAATTTTAAAATTTTATTGGGGGGCACGGGGGCAGTATTTGCCGAGAGTAAAAATTGTGCCAGAAAGTTGAAATTTTGTATATAGCCTAACCTTGGCAACTTATTTACGAATCGAAAAAAAAATCCCAAATTTTGAAAAAAAGTTGTTCAAATATCGCATAAATTCAAAATATTTTTTATTTTGATAAAAAAAATATATTGTTTTTAGCAATTTATATGTGTGGCGAGTTATTTATTATTTCAATTTAAAAATAGAAAAGTTAATATGAATTGTAATTACGAATTATTTTATTGGATTCAAATATACACGCCAAAAAGACGCTTTACGACGGGGGTAAACTCTGGTGGAATTAAAATTTTTACATGAAGTTCAAGCCACACACAAAAGACAGACGTCGCTTGCGACGGGGGTAATAGCTAGTTTATTTAAAATGTTATACAATATTTTTAGCATCTATCCAACTGTTATGAGATTTATCTAAACCTAACCACTTTACAAAAACTCTTTTTCCTTTTTTCTGTAAAACTTTCTCAACTAGATATATATCTGGATATTTTGTTTTTTTGTAGTTCTTGTTCGTAAAACGCGCCTGCAATTGATTGGCCAAGAGAATCATTAAGTAAATATGTGACTAAATTAGTTAGTTGTATTAGGCTTAATGAAAGATGAATGCGCGGGTAGTATAATTTGGGAGTTTGTTGGGTTAAGGTCAAAAATGTATGCAATTGATATTGAGGGTTCATGCACAGCTAAAGCAAAAGGAATTAAGAAAAATAATGTAAACAAATTTAATATTAAAGATTATGTAAATTGTTTATCTCAGGATAACATATTATTAAACACAATGAATACCTTTAAATCTATTAAGCATACAATTTATACTCAAATGATAAGTAAAGTAGCTCTTAGTGGAAATGATAATAAAAGATATGTATTAACTGATGGTATAAGTACTTTAGCACATGGACATTATAAAATTTAGTACTAATTTTAAGTTAAGTTTAAGTTTTGTATAATTTTATATCTGTTTTAGTTAAGATAATTAAAATGTATATTTATATAACAATTGAAAAATAGCATATTTGTAAATAAATAATAATATTTAAACACAAACCATTGACTTTTATTATTATAAGATTTAATGTTTTAATACATCCATATAAAATAAGATACACAAATTTTATTAGTAATGTTTTGTTATATATAATTCTTATATGATTAACACTGGTCATAAGAGCTCTAATATATATGCATAGACATATTAATGTATGAGTATGCGTACATAAAGTGGATGACAATTGTATACGTTATATGTAGGTGCAGTACCCAAATCAATTCAGTAGTGAATGCAGGCATGTCAAAAAAAAAAAACCAATATTTTATTTCTTATTATCATACCAACGTAATGGGAATGTAACTTGGAATATTGGAATAGTGGTGTAGGTTAGGTTACACACCCGCGAGCGAGATTTAGTTGAGAGCCCAAACCCAGGCCCGGATCGTAATGGGAACGTAACTTGAACGTAATGGGAACGTAATTCAACAATATATTGTTGAATTACGTTCAAATTATGTTCAAATTACATTCCCAAGTTACGTTCCCTTGAACGTAACTTGAACGTAATGGGAACGTAATTCAACAATATATTGTTGAATTACGTTCAAATTATGTTCAAATTACATTCCCAAGTTACGTTCCGGGCCTGGGTTTGGGCTCTAAACTAAATCTCGCTCTGCGGGTGTGTAACCTAACCTACACCACTATTCCAATATTCCAAGTTACATTCCCATTACGTTGGTATGATAATAAGAAATAAAATATTGGTTTTTTTTTTTTGACATGCCTGCATTCACTAATGAATTGATTTGGGTACTGCACCTACATATAACGTATACAATTGTCATCCACTTTATGTACGCATACTCATACATTAATATGTCTATGCATATATATATTAGAGCTCTTATGACCAGTGTTAATCATATAAGAATTATATATAACAAAACATTACTAATAAAATATGTGTATCTTATTTTATATGGATGTATTAAAACATTAAATCTTATAATAATAAAAGTCAATGGTTTGTGTTTAAATATTATTATTTATTTACAAATATGCTATTTTTCAATTGTTATATAAATATACATTTTAATTATCTTAACTAAAACAGATATAAATTTATACAAAACTTAAACTTAACTTAAAATTAGTACTAAATTTTATAATGTCCATGTGCTAAAGTACTTATACCATCAGTTAATACATATCTTTTATTATCATTTCCACTAAGACCTACTTTACTTTTCATTTGAGTATAAATTGTATGCTTAATAGATTTAAAGGTATTCATTGTGATCAATAATATGTTATCCTAAAATAAACAATTTACATAATCTTTAATATTAAATTTGTTTACAATATTTTTCTTAATTCCTTTTGCTTTAGCTGTGCATGAACCCTCAATATCAATTGCATACATTTTTGACCTTAACATAACAAACTCCCAAATTATACTACCCGCGCATTCATCTTTCATTAAGCCTAATACAACTAACTAATCCAGTCACATATTTACTTAATGATTCTCTTTGCCAATCAATTGCAGGCGCGTTTTACGAACAAGAACTACAAAAAAACAAAATATCCAGATATATATCTAGTTGAGAAAGTTTTACAGAAAAAAGGAAAAAGAGTTTTTGTAAAGTGGTTAGGTTTAGATAAATCTCATAACAGTTGGATAGATGCTAAAAATATTGTATAACATTTTAAATAAATAAAACTGTTGGTTATTATAAATATTTTTGTTTGCTTAATAGAGTACACATTATGCAATTTTGAAACTATTCCTCTTTGAGTACATTTTTTTTTTTTTCATTTAAAGTTCTTAAACAATTTTCATAATCTTCAAAAGAAATATGGTTTTTTACCACACTTGTCTTTATTCCTTTTATTTTTTTTTTTATAATATCATTATTATTAACTTTTATTGTATACATTTTCGATCTTAGTCCTATAAAGTGAGTCATAATTTTACCGTTATTTTCATCCTTCATTAAACCTAATACCTTTTTATTTACACGGGGAATATTATATTGATTGTTTTCTTTATAATCACTTGTATCAAACTTACTTATATCGCGTTTTATAGTTTCATAAATATCTGATGTGATAATTTCATATATTAACGAGTCAGTATCAATATATAATAACTTTAAATTATTATTAAAAAATTCTTTTTGCATATAATTATAATGAAAATCATACATTACTGTTTTAGATAAATCTAATATTGAAAAGCCAACATATATAGGTTTATTAAATGTAATATTAGGTTTTAAAAGTTCAATAGCCACAACATTTTTATTAAAAATTGTTCGGCTATGAAAATTAGGTCGTGCTATTAAACTTTTTACTCCATAACGACCACCCCATTTTGTTTTTAATTTTATATCACGATGTTTTCTAACATTTTCCATTGTCTTACCAAATACACTATTATTCATTAATTTATACAAGTTTTTTTCAAAATCATTGGTAGCCATTTTTCTTTTTTCTGTATTTAAATCGATATAGTTTTTTAGCCACGGTGATTGACTAAATTTTAAAACTCGATGTATTTTTGACACTTGCATTCCTAAATGTATACATTGCTTTAAATTACTATAATGAATTATATATTTCTCCTTATCATATAAAGTAGTTAAAAGTTTTTTATGTTTACTTCCCGGTGGAATACAATGCTCAGGACAAAGCGGTAAATCTTTATGGAGATTATGTAAACTTTGAGGTTTGAATCATAATTGGATATATATTTATTATTTGCAATTCCATGTCTGTGAGAGCATTGTGATATTCCACCTCTTATACCTTTTTTAATAAAATGTAACATATTGTTACAATTTTACTTAGCGACGACGGGGTTCTTTTTAGTTGATTGCCGAGCGGAAGCAATTGTTTACACTATTTAGTCGCGTTGTAACTTATATTTAGAAATAACCACAATTCAAATTAAAAGAAGGATTGACACTTTTATAAACTTTATTTATTAACACAAAAACAATTACAACTACTTTACAATTACTACGGTTTATTATTTTACTTATTAGTTTTACTGGCTGATGTTTTCTTGCGGTCTGACTGCTGTTGTAAAAACTGAACTCGCGACGCAATGCTTTGCTCCTTTTATATTAGCGGTTTACGCAGCAGATTACCCCTGATCACGACTCTTCTGACTTTCTAGAATATTCCTATAATTATCCAAATACGCTGTTTGGCCTTCCGTCTAGTTCTATGACGTTCCACTCCATACGCGTAGTATTTGGTTCTAGAACGTTCACATGTAAACAATAACACAAGTGCAGTTGTTTACGTTCATTTCCAGGAACACACACGCGTAGAAGTTATGCGCCGACTAGTAAACAGCCTCGTTATCGAAACGTCTAGATATTTGTGCAGGGATGGGCAACCTTTTCTGCTAATTCCAGCTATTAGTTTATAACTATAATTTTTGTATCCTCAGACGCCCGCAAATTCGTAACACTTTCCCCCTCTTAAAAGCGCTCGTCCCGAGGGCTTATAATTTTCATCGGGCGGCTGATTCCGTTAACTCCCAGTCCGGAGCATTTTCACCCTCGTACTTCGCGAGTCGGTCTCGGTGAACAATCATGCATTTTCCTCGGGCTGATCTCTGCACTTTGTAGATCACGTCCGAAATGACAGCCGATATTAAATACGGTCCTTCCCATTTGGCTTGTAGTTTAGGGCTTCGTCCTATCTTCTTCTTAGGATAGTAGAGCCATACCGCATCACCTCTGGAAAAACGCTGACTTTGTTTTCCACAATCATAACGCGTTTTCGAGCGATCCGTCGCTAACTGAAGGCGTTCTCTCGCAAGTTTGTGGATTTTTTCTAATTCTTGCGCTAGGGTTTCGCAGTATTCTTCGTTGCCACTAAACTTTCTTTCGGGAGGAGGTCCGTACATCAGGTCACAGGGTAACCTGAGTTCACGTCCCATTAGCATAGCGGCTGGAGTCTGCCGTGTTGCTTCGTGCACCGCTGACCGATATGCCAGTAGAAACAGAGGTATCAACTCGTCCCAATTGTCTTGGTTAGTATGAACAAATTTCGTCAGGTATTCCTCTATCGTCCGATTTAGTCTTTCAACCATGCCGTTCGACTGCGGATGTAATGGTGTAGTTCGGGTTTTATGCATGCCTAGAAGTTTCGAAATCTGTTGGAATACGGCGGCTTCAAAATTTCTTCCTTGATCCGAATGTAGCTCTCGGGGAACTCCATAACGCGATACTACTTCTTGCACAAAGACTTTTGCAACTGTAATCGCTTCTTGATTCGGGATAGGAAGTATTTCAGGCCATTTGGTAAAGTAATCCACCACGATCAACACGTATTTATTGCCGGTTCGGCTCCGTGGCAGTGGTCCTAAAATGTCCATTCCAACTCTTTCGAACGGTGCTCCCACCGTGTAGGTATGCATAGGTCCTCGATTTCTCTGCCGGGGTCCTTTACTGGCCGTACAAGTGTCACAATTTCGACACCAACGATTTACTGAGGCTCCGCAACGGGGCCAGTACCACCTTTGCCGTATCTTCTCTAGTGTTTTATGTATCCCGAAATGTCCACCTGAGAAACTATCGTGTACTTGTTTCAATATATCCGGAACTAGTTTATTAGGTACTATCAGTTGTCGAATGGGTGGCCTGTCGTCTACAAAATGCCACAACCGATATAGCTTTCCATCGTGAAGTTCTAAACAGTTCCACATAGACCAATATTCTTTTACACGAGGACTATAGGCTGATACCTCTGGCCATTGAGGTCTAATTCCTGTCCTTTTCCATGCCGCAATGAGTGCCAGATCTTCATCTTCTTTCTGTGCTTCACCTACGATGTCACCCAGTTCATCTTCTGCTTGATCAGTCCTTTGAATTGAGCTATCTGCAGGTAAAGGCGAATCATTATTCACTGTTACTTGAGTTTCTTCGGTTTTAGCTTTCGCCCGCGTCAAGTATCTTATAGGAACGGTTGCTACTGGTTCTGGTATATAAACCTGAATGTTGAGCTCCAAATCGTAGAACACGTATCTCAGCAGACGCTCTACATGGGCCCACGTCAAATGATCGTGTCCGCAACCTATTTGCGGAATGGCTAACTTTTTTACTTGTTTCTGCAGGATGTGTTCTCGTAGTGATACCAATGATTGCCATAGATCATGGTACGTTGGTTTTCCGGAACTCCTCCGTTTTGTAATCAGGTAATAAATAAATCTTCCATCCTTTTCTAGAACTGCAACTTCTCCTACCTTCCTTTGTTGTTCTCGAAGCTTTCTCAGATCTCCGAATTTCTCCTTGAATGTTACTGCAATACCTTTACTCATATGCAGGTCTTCGGCGACACAATGGGCTAACGCGTATTCGGAGGGTGCTAAGAATAGGTCATCCCTGATGTATTCCATGCTCATTTTGATTTCTGCTTTTACTAATGTATCGGGATCCCATTTTTCGGCATCATCATAGTTAAGAGGTAATCGACCGTTTTGTAAATAGACTTGAGTATGTCGTATAAGTATTGCCTCATCGGGTACGCATTCGGGCTCCTGTTTAGCCTCCTTACGTTCACAGTGGTCACATCCATTGGTTGCACATGGTCTTCTAGACAATGCATCTGCATTTGCGTGTTGACGTCCTGGCCGGTACTCGATTTTATACTGGTATTCGCTTATCTGTTGTAGCCAACGTGCTAGTTGTCCCTCAGGCTCCTTAAAATTTGTTAACCAGGTTAACGAAGCGTGGTCGGTACGAATTCGAAATGGCTGGCCCCACAAATAGTGTCTAAACTGTTTTAGAGCTTTAACGACTGCCAGAAGTTCTTTTCGCGTAACACAGTAATTCTGTTCGGCCTTCGAGAATACCCTACTGAAGTATTCTATTACGCGTTCTTCGCCTTGTTGTACTTGTGAAAGTACTGCTCCCATTCCGGTATGCGATGCGTCCGTATCCAATATAAATTCGCCTACACGTTGGGGAAAAGCAAGGATCGGTGCATTTGTAAGCTTTCCCTTTAATTGGTTGAACGAGTCTTCACATGATGGTGTCCACACAATGGGTCGCCTCTTCGTAGTTGGTTTCTCCGTAAGTTCATACAGCGGTTTTGCAATCTTCGCAAAGTTTGAAACAAATTTTCTGTAATAAGCACATAACCCAAGGAAACTCCGCACTTCCGACAGGTTGGTAGGTGTCGGCCAGGTCTGAATAGCTTTCACTTTTTCCGGGTCCGTAGATACTCCATTTCTAGTGACGACATGTCCCAGATATCTTATTTGCTCGGCACAAAGGTTGCATTTCTTTGGGTTTAATTTAAGGTTTGCTGTTCGTAATCGTTGAAATACAATTTTCAAATTATCTATTTGGCTTCTAGCATCTTTGCCAAGCACCACTATGTCGTCCAGATACACGAGGCATGTTCCCGGAGGTAAGTCTTTTAAGACGCTATCCATTAATCGTTCAAATGTTGCGGGGGCATTACATAGACCAAAAGGCATTACTCGAAACTGCCATAAACCTTTCCCGGTCGTGAACGCTGTTTTCTCCCTATCTTCTTGTTTTACTTCCACTTGCCAATATCCACTCCGGAGATCAAGCGTGGAGAAGTATTTAGACCCGTTTAATACGCTAAAAAGGCTATCGATACGAGGCAACGGGTATGCATCCTTTAGCGTGACATCGTTCAGTCTCCTGTAGTCCACGCAGAATCGCTTCGTTCCGTCTTTTTTCTTTACTAGTACTATCGGCGATGCCCACGGACTTGTTGAGGGTTCTATTATTCCGTCTCGCAGCATTTGATCCACCATGGCGTCCACTTCCTCTTCTTGTCCCCATGGCAGTCTTCGTGCAGGTTGTTTAATTGGTCTAGCGTCTCCTACCTTTATTGGGTGTTGCACTAATGTCGTGTGTCCCACGTCTTCTATTCCCGATGAAAAAATGTCCTGGTTGTCTTGTAGTACCATCTTCAGGTCATGAGATTCTTCAAGAGTTAAGTTTTTATTTGACTTCTCATAGACGTCCTGTAGGTGGTCCGGAAGGGTCACTTCTTTATCATCTGAGGGCTGTATGTTTTTTGTAATACTCGTTCTGATATTTAGAGTTTCTTCAGTGTCATCTTTCAACAACTTGAGCCGGTCTCTTCCTATTTGTATAATGTTAGCTCTTGGAAAAATTGTGCAGTTTATTGAGGACATCCAATCGTAACCTAGAACACATTCTTCCTCTATTGGTGCTACGAGGAATATAAAGTCTCGGATCATGTGGCCTAACCTGATCTTTAATTTAATTCTTCCGGAAACGGGTGCCGTATCTCCAGTAATTGCTCGCAATACAATGGGAGCTGCTGGTGCAATGATCTGCTTCATAAATTCTTGTCGTCTAATGAATTCCAATCCCACTAGTGATTGCGTAGCACCAGTATCAATCAAAAATTTACATGGCCGGTCTTCCATATATCCCATCACAATTGGTCCCCTATTTACTCCTCCTATTGTTCCGACTGCTGTAATGTGGGGACTCTTGATCGGAACAGCAGGCAGAGTTGTCCCCGTTAGGCTGCCTGCGACTCGTTTCCCGACTGCCGATCCGCATTGGCAGCCGGTGTTGAGGGTCTTCTTTCCGAGCTTGTATTATTCACCGTTGGGTTTCTTCCCCTGTAGTAAGTCCATCGCCGGCCTCTTGAAATTCCTGGATTATAATGGTTCCTATTTCGATCCTCGAGATCCGCCAATCGCCGAAACACCTCGTCCATAGCAGGGGTGGTATGAGAGGGAGATGTAGTGGCGCTCCTTATACGACTCACATCGGGAATATGGCTGACAGTTTCCATTTGAAGCGCAGCGGCCAGGGCCTCGTTTATGTTCTTCGGCTTAGCCAATAAAATGGCCTCCTTTATTCTGCGCTCTCGTACAGCGTTAGCGAAGTATTGTACCTCCCAATTTCCTAGTGTTTCCCTGGGGGCTTTGCCTGCAGCACGGTTTACTAATCGTTCGATATCTGTCGCCAGGTCTGCCAGCCTTTCTCCCGGGGCTTGTCTTCTGTTTACCAGCTGTGCCCAGTACAGAGGTGCGAGATTTTCTTCCCCATACCGCTGGCTTAGCATTGCTTTAAGAGCAGTATAGCTACGCCGCTCGTCCGGGTTCATATTTTGGAAAGCGATTAGAGCCGAACCCCGTAGCATGGCCGCTAACTGGCCTGCACAATCCCTGTCACTCCAGCCATTGAACTCCGCTATGGCTGTGAATTGCACCTCATATTCCTGCCAAGAGATTGTTCCATCGTAGGGGGCTGGCTTGATAGTGCTGGTTTTCGCAATCGTAGAGTTGACGCAACCTTGAGAGTTTTCTAGAACTTGCACTCTATCGGCAAGTTGTGTTAACTGCGCTCCTGCTAGTTGCTTCCCACTTTTTTGGACGAGTTCTACGCGTTCTTCTATTTCCTGAATTTTCGTCTCCGTTAGCTCCTGTCGTATTATCACCGATTGGAGACTTTGTGTCACACTATCTTCTATTTCATTTATACGCGTTTCTAACTCCTTTCTGGATCCTCTGCAAGCTTCTTCTACAGCTTGCAACTGCATTTGGAACGCATTAAACTTCTCGCAGATTTGTTCTTTGGAACTTTCCGTCTGTTCTTGAATTATTTTACTTTTTTCAGCCTGTTCTTGAAATTTCTCGAACATCTCTTCTTTAGATTTTTCGGCCTGTTCTTGAATTTTCTCGAACATCTCTTCTTTAGACTTTTCGGCCTTTGCAGCTTGCACTAGCATCTCTTGCACTATGCTTTCTCTAAGTTCTTTTAACATTTCCTCCATTTTTGTTGCGAATTGTATTGTCAATTGTTTTAAAGTTATTCTCTAGAATTTCTGGAATTTTCTGGAAGGTTCTGGAAGTCTCTAGAGTTTCTTTGAAATTAATATTACCGTTTTTCTCGAACCTTCCTCTTCTGAAAATCCTTCTTGCTGCAAATCCCGACTAGAAGTTTCTGGAAGTCTCTTTGGAAACGTAGTTTCAGACTCTCCTGTTTCTCTTCCTGGAATTCTTTCTGCAGCGGTCGTAACTGTAGCTATCCCACTTCTGACACCAAATGTTACAATTTTACTTAGCGACGACGGGGTTCTTTTTAGTTGATTGCCGAGCGGAAGCAATTGTTTACACTATTTAGTCGCGTTGTAACTTATATTTAGAAATAACCACAATTCAAATTAAAAGAAGGATTGACACTTTTATAAACTTTATTTATTAACACAAAAACAATTACAACTACTTTACAATTACTACGGTTTATTATTTTACTTATTAGTTTTACTGGCTGATGTTTTCTTGCGGTCTGACTGCTGTTGTAAAAACTGAACTCGCGACGCAATGCTTTGCTCCTTTTATATTAGCGGTTTACGCAGCAGATTACCCCTGATCACGACTCTTCTGACTTTCTAGAATATTCCTATAATTATCCAAATACGCTGTTTGGCCTTCCGTCTAGTTCTATGACGTTCCACTCCATACGCGTAGTATTTGGTTCTAGAACGTTCACATGTAAACAATAACACAAGTGCAGTTGTTTACGTTCATTTCCAGGAACACACACGCGTAGAAGTTATGCGCCGACTAGTAAACAGCCTCGTTATCGAAACGTCTAGATATTTGTGCAGGGATGGGCAACCTTTTCTGCTAATTCCAGCTATTAGTTTATAACTATAATTTTTGTATCCTCAGACGCCCGCAAATTCGTAACACTTTCCCCCTCTTAAAAGCGCTCGTCCCGAGGGTTTATAATTTTCATCGGGCGGCTGATTCCGTTAACTCCCAGTCCGGAGCATTTTCACCCTCGTACTTCGCGAGTCGGTCTCGGTGAACAATCATGCATTTTCCTCGGGCTGATCTCTGCACTTTGTAGATCACGTCCGAAATGACAGCCGATATTAAATACGGTCCTTCCCATTTGGCTTGTAGTTTAGGGCTTCGTCCTATCTTCTTCTTAGGATAGTAGAGCCATACCGCATCACCTCTGGAAAAACGCTGACTTTGTTTTCCACAATCATAACGCGTTTTCGAGCGATCCGTCGCTAACTGAAGGCGTTCTCTCGCAAGTTTGTGGATTTTTTCTAATTCTTGCGCTAGGGTTTCGCAGTATTCTTCGTTGCCACTAAACTTTCTTTCGGGAGGAGGTCCGTACATCAGGTCACAGGGTAACCTGAGTTCACGTCCCATTAGCATAGCGGCTGGAGTCTGCCGTGTTGCTTCGTGCACCGCTGACCGATATGCCAGTAGAAACAGAGGTATCAACTCGTCCCAATTGTCTTGGTTAGTATGAACAAATTTCGTCAGGTATTCCTCTATCGTCCGATTTAGTCTTTCAACCATGCCGTTCGACTGCGGATGTAATGGTGTAGTTCGGGTTTTATGCATGCCTAGAAGTTTCGAAATCTGTTGGAATACGGCGGCTTCAAAATTTCTTCCTTGATCCGAATGTAGCTCTCGGGGAACTCCATAACGCGATACTACTTCTTGCACAAAGACTTTTGCAACTGTAATCGCTTCTTGATTCGGGATAGGAAGTATTTCAGGCCATTTGGTAAAGTAATCCACCACGATCAACACGTATTTATTGCCGGTTCGGCTCCGTGGCAGTGGTCCTAAAATGTCCATTCCAACTCTTTCGAACGGTGCTCCCACCGTGTAGGTATGCATAGGTCCTCGATTTCTCTGCCGGGGTCCTTTACTGGCCGTACAAGTGTCACAATTTCGACACCAACGATTTACTGAGGCTCCGCAACGGGGCCAGTACCACCTTTGCCGTATCTTCTCTAGTGTTTTATGTATCCCGAAATGTCCACCTGAGAAACTATCGTGTACTTGTTTCAATATATCCGGAACTAGTTTATTAGGTACTATCAGTTGTCGAATGGGTGGCCTGTCGTCTACAAAATGCCACAACCGATATAGCTTTCCATCGTGAAGTTCTAAACAGTTCCACATAGACCAATATTCTTTTACACGAGGACTATAGGCTGATACCTCTGGCCATTGAGGTCTAATTCCTGTCCTTTTCCATGCCGCAATGAGTGCCAGATCTTCATCTTCTTTCTGTGCTTCACCTACGATGTCACCCAGTTCATCTTCTGCTTGATCAGTCCTTTGAATTGAGCTATCTGCAGGTAAAGGCGAATCATTATTCACTGTTACTTGAGTTTCTTCGGTTTTAGCTTTCGCCCGCGTCAAGTATCTTATAGGAACGGTTGCTACTGGTTCTGGTATATAAACCTGAATGTTGAGCTCCAAATCGTAGAACACGTATCTCAGCAGACGCTCTACATGGGCCCACGTCAAATGATCGTGTCCGCAACCTATTTGCGGAATGGCTAACTTTTTTACTTGTTTCTGCAGGATGTGTTCTCGTAGTGATACCAATGATTGCCATAGATCATGGTACGTTGGTTTTCCGGAACTCCTCCGTTTTGTAATCAGGTAATAAATAAATCTTCCATCCTTTTCTAGAACTGCAACTTCTCCTACCTTCCTTTGTTGTTCTCGAAGCTTTCTCAGATCTCCGAATTTCTCCTTGAATGTTACTGCAATACCTTTACTCATATGCAGGTCTTCGGCGACACAATGGGCTAACGCGTATTCGGAGGGTGCTAAGAATAGGTCATCCCTGATGTATTCCATGCTCATTTTGATTTCTGCTTTTACTAATGTATCGGGATCCCATTTTTCGGCATCATCATAGTTAAGAGGTAATCGACCGTTTTGTAAATAGACTTGAGTATGTCGTATAAGTATTGCCTCATCGGGTACGCATTCGGGCTCCTGTTTAGCCTCCTTACGTTCACAGTGGTCACATCCATTGGTTGCACATGGTCTTCTAGACAATGCATCTGCATTTGCGTGTTGACGTCCTGGCCGGTACTCGATTTTATACTGGTATTCGCTTATCTGTTGTAGCCAACGTGCTAGTTGTCCCTCAGGCTCCTTAAAATTTGTTAACCAGGTTAACGAAGCGTGGTCGGTACGAATTCGAAATGGCTGGCCCCACAAATAGTGTCTAAACTGTTTTAGAGCTTTAACGACTGCCAGAAGTTCTTTTCGCGTAACACAGTAATTCTGTTCGGCCTTCGAGAATACCCTACTGAAGTATTCTATTACGCGTTCTTCGCCTTGTTGTACTTGTGAAAGTACTGCTCCCATTCCGGTATGCGATGCGTCCGTATCCAATATAAATTCGCCTACACGTTGGGGAAAAGCAAGGATCGGTGCATTTGTAAGCTTTCCCTTTAATTGGTTGAACGAGTCTTCACATGATGGTGTCCACACAATGGGTCGCCTCTTCGTAGTTGGTTTCTCCGTAAGTTCATACAGCGGTTTTGCAATCTTCGCAAAGTTTGAAACAAATTTTCTGTAATAAGCACATAACCCAAGGAAACTCCGCACTTCCGACAGGTTGGTAGGTGTCGGCCAGGTCTGAATAGCTTTCACTTTTTCCGGGTCCGTAGATACTCCATTTCTAGTGACGACATGTCCCAGATATCTTATTTGCTCGGCACAAAGGTTGCATTTCTTTGGGTTTAATTTAAGGTTTGCTGTTCGTAATCGTTGAAATACAATTTTCAAATTATCTATTTGGCTTCTAGCATCTTTGCCAAGCACCACTATGTCGTCCAGATACACGAGGCATGTTCCCGGAGGTAAGTCTTTTAAGACGCTATCCATTAATCGTTCAAATGTTGCGGGGGCATTACATAGACCAAAAGGCATTACTCGAAACTGCCATAAACCTTTCCCGGTCGTGAACGCTGTTTTCTCCCTATCTTCTTGTTTTACTTCCACTTGCCAATATCCACTCCGGAGATCAAGCGTGGAGAAGTATTTAGACCCGTTTAATACGCTAAAAAGGCTATCGATACGAGGCAACGGGTATGCATCCTTTAGCGTGACATCGTTCAGTCTCCTGTAGTCCACGCAGAATCGCTTCGTTCCGTCTTTTTTCTTTACTAGTACTATCGGCGATGCCCACGGACTTGTTGAGGGTTCTATTATTCCGTCTCGCAGCATTTGATCCACCATGGCGTCCACTTCCTCTTCTTGTCCCCATGGCAGTCTTCGTGCAGGTTGTTTAATTGGTCTAGCGTCTCCTACCTTTATTGGGTGTTGCACTAATGTCGTGTGTCCCACGTCTTCTATTCCCGATGAAAAAATGTCCTGGTTGTCTTGTAGTACCATCTTCAGGTCATGAGATTCTTCAAGAGTTAAGTTTTTATTTGACTTCTCATAGACGTCCTGTAGGTGGTCCGGAAGGGTCACTTCTTTATCATCTGAGGGCTGTATGTTTTTTGTAATACTCGTTCTGATATTTAGAGTTTCTTCAGTGTCATCTTTCAACAACTTGAGCCGGTCTCTTCCTATTTGTATAATGTTAGCTCTTGGAAAAATTGTGCAGTTTATTGAGGACATCCAATCGTAACCTAGAACACATTCTTCCTCTATTGGTGCTACGAGGAATATAAAGTCTCGGATCATGTGGCCTAACCTGATCTTTAATTTAATTCTTCCGGAAACGGGTGCCGTATCTCCAGTAATTGCTCGCAATACAATGGGAGCTGCTGGTGCAATGATCTGCTTCATAAATTCTTGTCGTCTAATGAATTCCAATCCCACTAGTGATTGCGTAGCACCAGTATCAATCAAAAATTTACATGGCCGGTCTTCCATATATCCCATCACAATTGGTCCCCTATTTACTCCTCCTATTGTTCCGACTGCTGTAATGTGGGGACTCTTGATCGGAACAGCAGGCAGAGTTGTCCCCGTTAGGCTGCCTGCGACTCGTTTCCCGACTGCCGATCCGCATTGGCAGCCGGTGTTGAGGGTCTTCTTTCCGAGCTTGTATTATTCACCGTTGGGTTTCTTCCCCTGTAGTAAGTCCATCGCCGGCCTCTTGAAATTCCTGGATTATAATGGTTCCTATTTCGATCCTCGAGATCCGCCAATCGCCGAAACACCTCGTCCATAGCAGGGGTGGTATGAGAGGGAGATGTAGTGGCGCTCCTTATACGACTCACATCGGGAATATGGCTGACAGTTTCCATTTGAAGCGCAGCGGCCAGGGCCTCGTTTATGTTCTTCGGCTTAGCCAATAAAATGGCCTCCTTTATTCTGCGCTCTCGTACAGCGTTAGCGAAGTATTGTACCTCCCAATTTCCTAGTGTTTCCCTGGGGGCTTTGCCTGCAGCACGGTTTACTAATCGTTCGATATCTGTCGCCAGGTCTGCCAGCCTTTCTCCCGGGGCTTGTCTTCTGTTTACCAGCTGTGCCCAGTACAGAGGTGCGAGATTTTCTTCCCCATACCGCTGGCTTAGCATTGCTTTAAGAGCAGTATAGCTACGCCGCTCGTCCGGGTTCATATTTTGGAAAGCGATTAGAGCCGAACCCCGTAGCATGGCCGCTAACTGGCCTGCACAATCCCTGTCACTCCAGCCATTGAACTCCGCTATGGCTGTGAATTGCACCTCATATTCCTGCCAAGAGATTGTTCCATCGTAGGGGGCTGGCTTGATAGTGCTGGTTTTCGCAATCGTAGAGTTGACGCAACCTTGAGAGTTTTCTAGAACTTGCACTCTATCGGCAAGTTGTGTTAACTGCGCTCCTGCTAGTTGCTTCCCACTTTTTTGGACGAGTTCTACGCGTTCTTCTATTTCCTGAATTTTCGTCTCCGTTAGCTCCTGTCGTATTATCACCGATTGGAGACTTTGTGTCACACTATCTTCTATTTCATTTATACGCGTTTCTAACTCCTTTCTGGATCCTCTGCAAGCTTCTTCTACAGCTTGCAACTGCATTTGGAACGCATTAAACTTCTCGCAGATTTGTTCTTTGGAACTTTCCGTCTGTTCTTGAATTATTTTACTTTTTTCAGCCTGTTCTTGAAATTTCTCGAACATCTCTTCTTTAGATTTTTCGGCCTGTTCTTGAATTTTCTCGAACATCTCTTCTTTAGACTTTTCGGCCTTTGCAGCTTGCACTAGCATCTCTTGCACTATGCTTTCTCTAAGTTCTTTTAACATTTCCTCCATTTTTGTTGCGAATTGTATTGTCAATTGTTTTAAAGTTATTCTCTAGAATTTCTGGAATTTTCTGGAAGGTTCTGGAAGTCTCTAGAGTTTCTTTGAAATTAATATTACCGTTTTTCTCGAACCTTCCTCTTCTGAAAATCCTTCTTGCTGCAAATCCCGACTAGAAGTTTCTGGAAGTCTCTTTGGAAACGTAGTTTCAGACTCTCCTGTTTCTCTTCCTGGAATTCTTTCTGCAGCGGTCGTAACTGTAGCTATCCCACTTCTGACACCAAATGTTACAATTTTACTTAGCGACGACGGGGTTCTTTTTAGTTGATTGCCGAGCGGAAGCAATTGTTTACACTATTTAGTCGCGTTGTAACTTATATTTAGAAATAACCACAATTCAAATTAAAAGAAGGATTGACACTTTTATAAACTTTATTTATTAACACAAAAACAATTACAACTACTTTACAATTACTACGGTTTATTATTTTACTTATTAGTTTTACTGGCTGATGTTTTCTTGCGGTCTGACTGCTGTTGTAAAAACTGAACTCGCGACGCAATGCTTTGCTCCTTTTATATTAGCGGTTTACGCAGCAGATTACCCCTGATCACGACTCTTCTGACTTTCTAGAATATTCCTATAATTATCCAAATACGCTGTTTGGCCTTCCGTCTAGTTCTATGACGTTCCACTCCATACGCGTAGTATTTGGTTCTAGAACGTTCACATGTAAACAATAACACAAGTGCAGTTGTTTACGTTCATTTCCAGGAACACACACGCGTAGAAGTTATGCGCCGACTAGTAAACAGCCTCGTTATCGAAACGTCTAGATATTTGTGCAGGGATGGGCAACCTTTTCTGCTAATTCCAGCTATTAGTTTATAACTATAATTTTTGTATCCTCAGACGCCCGCAAATTCGTAACAATATCAATATCTGTTAAAAGTTCTAATTCAATACTTGTATACTTTAACATAACATCCCAAGAAAGTCCTGGTGCTGTATAATATTGACAGGGATCTAAATTATATGTTTTATAGCACACATCTCGAAAATTTTCAAAAATATCTGTTAACAACAGAACATTGATCTTTAAATATAAGTCTGAATATTCCCCTAATGTTTGCATTTCAAATGCATACCAAACCATTTTGGCATGATTGTAATCATCGTCAGATATATTACAGCCATTAAGTGATCTATAAAAATTATTTTGAGATGGCAACTCAGATTCATTAAGCATATCCCTACTATTTACATATTCATAAGGAAATACACCTTTACGTTTTAATAATTAAGACATTGCTTTAACGATCTATAGTGAAGCACATATTTATACTTGTTATTTAGATTTGGTATTAATTTAACGTCATTTGTTTTAATGCAAGGTGGTTTAATATTTTCAGCACAGAAAGGTAGATCATTGTGTTCATCGTGCAAATAATTAGGATATCTTAAATCGACTTCTATTATATAACCAACATCTGAGTTATCTTCAATAGCTTCTACATTAAATGTTTGTAATTTATATGTATCTAACCATTTAAATCCCTCATGTGGTAAATATTGACTCATAGCCCAACCATATAAGGTATTTGCATCCCAATACATTAAATATTTAGAATCTTTATTTGAATCATAATTGGACATATATTTATTATTTGCAATTCCATGTCTGTGAGAGCATTGTGATATTCCACCTCTTATACCTTTTTTAATAAAATGTAACATATCAATATCTGTTAAAAGTTCTAATTCAATACTTGTATACTTTAACAAAACATCCCAAGAAAGTCCTGGTGCTGTATAATATTGACAGGGATCTAAATTATATGTTTTATAGCACACATCTCGAAAATTTTCAAAAATATCTGTTAACAACAGAACATCGATCTTTAAATATAAGTCTGAATATTCCCCCAATGTTTTCATTTCAAATGCATACCAAACCATTTTGGCATGATTGTAATCATCGTCAGATATATTACAGCCATTAAGTGATCTATAAAAATTATTTTGAGATGGCAACTCAGATTCATGAAGCATATCCCTACTATTTACATATTCATAAGGAAATACACCTTTACGTTTTAATAAATTGAAATGATTTTCATTCGGATAGAATTCTTTTAATTCGAAAAATTGTTCTGATAATAAATTTTTTGCAAGTGTTTCTAAACTAGAATGCATAAATCGTAAAGAATCAATAAATCTAAGTTTAATATAGCAGTTATGAACTTTATCATTTTTATCGACTTTTGATTCCACCAAAATATGTTTCGTAAAAGATATATACTTTTCCTTATTTTCTGGAATAACTTCAATTTTTTCACTATCATTACCTAATTCTTTTACAATTATATGGCTATCGTAATTACTTAAGTTATGGAATATTACAGGTATAAACTTTGGAATTGTAAATTTTAAATTGCAATGATTATGAGCAGCTCCTCGGTAATTACCAGTTAAATGACAATGATCTAACACTTTATCACCAATTGTCATCCACTTTATGTACGCATACTCATACATTAATATGTCTATGCATATATATTAGAGCTCTTATGACCAGTGTTAATCATATAAGAATTATATATAACAAAACATTACTAATAAAATATGTGTATCTTATTTTATATGGATGTATTAAAACATTAAATCCTATAATAATAAAAGTCAATGGTTTGTGTTTAAATATTATTATTTATTTACAAATATGCTATTTTTCAATTGTTATATAAATATACATTTTAATTATCTTAACTAAAACAGATATAAATTTATACAAAACTTAAACTTAACTTAAAATTAGTACTAAATTTTATAATGTCCATGTGCTAAAGTACTCATACCATCAGTTAATACATATCTTTAAATCTTATAATAATAAAACTCAATGGTTTGTGTTTAAATATTATTATTATTTATTTACAAATATGCTATTTTTCAATTGTTATATAAATATACATTTTAATTATCTTAACTAAAACAGATATAAATTTATACAAAACTTAAACTTAAACCTAACTTAAAATTAGTACTAAATTTTTCATATACATTATAATATATTTATTAAAACTAAAACGAAATATTGATTCTAAAACAACTGATAGCTAAAAATTATATGTAATATCAGATGCACATAAAATATAACGCTAATTTAAAAATTAATCCCAATTTTCTTTTTTTTCTTCTTCCTTTAATGAATTCAATGAAACAGAAAAACTTATTTAATTTTTATTTTTAAAATAATCAAATTTATTAAGTTTGACTTTTACTTCTAAGTCATACTTTTCAATTGTTCTTAATTTTTCTAATTTTGAATAAAAAGTATGGTTAAACTTATCAAGCCAACATACGTTTTTAACCAAATTCAAATCTATAACTTTATTAATAAAATGGTATTGCAAATAGCGTAATTTATGTAATGTATTTGCACTATATGTATCATCAAAATATCCTGTTACTAATGCTCTTAATATATTTTTAAAATGCTCATGTTGTGCGTCTGATATTATATTATATTTTAGCTCATATTTTTTTCTTAAATTTAACTCTAATTTTGCTACTTTACTGATTGATACACCTAATATTTTAAATCTATAAAAATTACTAACAAGATGATATTCACTACATTCAATTGCCCGCTGCTTTCTATGATAAAGGCATAACTATAAATAAAATTATATAAATAACTAAATTTTTTAATTGGTAAACATATAATAAAAAAACTAACCTGTAATCCAGATTCTGCTATTTTCGGACAGGTGTACTTATAAGTGTCATCTGACTACAGGTATACACAACACAAAAAGTTGTTGTTATTTAAAAAAATTTTAAAACTTATATTATTATTAATATAAACAGTTACTACTAAATTAAGTTGTTTTAATACATTCAATAAAAAATTAACTTACAAAGTTATATCAATCTATAGGGTAGTAATTATTGGCAATGGGAGATAGGGGAAAACAGCAATATTCTGTTGACATTTAAAACTGTTATTATTATTATAACTAAATTAAAATTATCTAAAAAGTAATAAAAATTAACTTACCTAACTGTTTGCTCATAAGTATGAAAGTCTAAAAGGGTTCAAACGGTAAAAACTCAAGATTAGGTTGAAACTGCTATAGACACCTGTAAATATTTGAAAACTACTATTAAATTTATTGTAAACATACGAAATCTTATACAAAATTTACTTACCACATAATTATCCACTTCCAAACTGAAATTATTGATAATTTTTTTTTTTTTTTTTTTTTTTTTTTTTTTTAAATAGCACTAAATAGCCACTAAATTATTTAAAAACACAAGTTATTTAAAAAGAACTCACTCAGAACAAGACTTTGCATGACAATTTAATAAACAAACTGCACAATACTTAATGTAACACAATCATATTCTTAGACTTATATATAAATTATAATATAAAAATTTAACAGGGTAGCACTTTACTTATTTAATACTATAATATATTTACCTTTAGACTATCAATTCTTAATTCTATCATCCCCGCGCATTCAAAATAAATAAAATTCTCGGGGCCCCCGACCCTTCGAGCAGTTTTATTTTAAAAAGTTTGTTTCAACTTAAGTTAGAGCTTTTGGTTTAGCTAATTGTGATTCTACTATTATCCACAACCTATATAGCCTCATACATATGGATCAAACCGCTACCTAATAAATTTGTATAATAAAATATCCTCCTACTATTTTAACAGTTACTGTGGTGTTATAACCTCATATATGTAAAACAACACCATTGTCTGACTTATAAGACTTTATGATTATTACAACACATAAAAAAAATAACTGTATGCTTTGAGAATCATCAATGATATAATGTACGTATATTATAACTTTTAGTATACTTAAATAAATAATCTAATACAACAATACCCAATCCGGCCCTACATTTAACTAAAACATGAAATGTATAACAAAAAAATTTGTCTACGTTTGGAAAATATTGTTTTTTTTTTTCTGGTGAGTTACGTTCCCATTACGTTCAAGTTACATTCGAACTAATGCGCTTGTTCTCACACATGCGCTTGTTCTCACACATGTGCTGTTTGCAAATTTCTGGTGAATTCGAAGGTATGTCAAATTCAACGTAACTTATGCGCTTGTTCTCACACATGTGCTGTTTGCAAATTTCTGGTGAATTCGAAGGAATGCGCTATAAATACACTGTTATAAATAATTTAACACTGTCATAATCTTATAACCAATAACAAATCAAACATAAGAATTAATATCGGTATCTCACTCTTTACCACTATTGCTTTCTCACTCATAACCTTGGGTATTGTAGAGAATGTACCAACAGATAAAAGCTGTAATGACGTCATCATCTTCTACTAGGACACGAACATAAACGATTGGCTTCCGGAAATTGACGAAGAATGCAATAATTACGCCAATACTAACACACACGTAATAATTAATATCGCTATCTCACTCTTTCATATTACCCCACTATTACCCCCAACATTGTCTAGCCACGCCACCTCACTCCTCACCCCACTATTACCCCCAACATTGTCTAGCCACGCCACCTCACTCCTCACCCCACTATTACCACCAACATTGTCTAGCCACGCCCCCACTGCATATCGTGACCTATATGCATCCCCACTCCAAACTGTCCTAGAACCGGCTCTCCTACCCTACTCTCGATTACTGCTTATTCTGCACAGTCGCTAAACTGTACATGATGTCATTTAAAAATAAATGTCAGGAATTAGTAAAGTAGAATACGAAAAATAAATCCGTAGTTAGAGATACACTATCATTAGGTGATCCTTTCACTACAAAAGGAATAAAGGAAAGAGTCACTTATTTCACTGAGCTCGAATACTGCGTATTCTGCACAGTCGCTAAACCGTACATAATGTCATTTAAAAAGAAATATTAGGAATTAGTGAAGTAGAATACGAAAAATAAATCCGTATTTAGAGATACACTAACATTATGTGATCCTGTCACTACAAAAGGAATAAAGGAAAGAGTTACTTATTTCACTGAGCTCGAATACTGCGTATTCTGCACAATCGCTAAACTGTACATGATGTCATTTAAAAAGAAATATCAGGACTTAGTGAAGTAGAATACGAAAAATAAATCCGTATTTAAAAAAACACTAACATTATGTGATCCTGTCACTTCAAAAGAAATAAAGTAAAGAAATACTTATTACAATGAGCTTGAATACTGCGTATTCTGCACAGTCGCTTAACTGGACATGATGTCATATAAAATAAATTATCAGGAATTAGTGAAGCAGAATACGAAAAATAAATCCGTATTTAGAGATACACTAATATTATGTGATCCTGTCACTACAAAAAAAATAAAGGATGTAGTTATTCCACTGAGCTCGAATACTGCGTATTCTGCACATTCGCTAAACTGTACATGATGTCATTTAAAACGAAATATCAGGAATTATAGAAGTAGAATACGAAAAATAAATCAGTATTTAGAGATACACTAACATTATGTGATCCTGTCACTACAAAAGAAATAAAGCAAAGAGTTACTTATTTCACTGTGCTCAAATACTGAGTATTCTGCACATTTGCTAAACTGTACATGATGTCATTTAAAAATAAATATCTGGAATTAGTGAAGTAGAAAACGAAAAAATAAATCCGTAGTTAGAGATACACTAACATTATGTGATCCTGTTACTACAAAAGAAATAATGGAAAGAGTTACTTATTTCACTGAGCTTAAATACTGCGTATTCTGCACAGTCGCTAAACTGTACATGATGTCATTCAAAAAGAAATATCAGGACTTAGTGAAGTAGAATACGAAAAATAAATCCGTATTTAAAAAAACACTAACATTATGTGATCCTGTCACTTCAAAAGAAATAAAGGAAAGAAATACTTATTACAATGAGCTTGAATACTGCGTATTCTGCACAGTCGCTTAACTGGACATGATGTCATTTAAAAAGAAATATCAGGAATTAGTGAAGTAGGATACAAAAAGTAAATCCGTAGTTAGAGATATACTATCATTATGTGATCCTGTCACTACAAAAGGAATAAAGGAAAGAGTCACATATTTCACTAAGCTCGAGTACTGCGTATTCTGCACAGTCGCTAAACTGTACATGATGTCATTTAAAAAGAAATATCAGAACTTAATGTAGTAGAATGCGAAAAATAAATCCGTATTTTAAAAAACACTAACATTATGTGATCCTGTCACTTCAAGAGAAATAAAGGAAAGAGTTACTTATTTCACTGAGCTCGAATACTGCGCATTCTGCACAGTGGCTTAAGTGTACATGATGTCATATAAAAGGAATTATCAGGAATTAGTGAAATAAAATACGAAAAATTAATCCGTATTTAGAGATACACTAATATTATGTGATCCTGTCACTACAAAAAAAATAAAGGATGTTGTTATTCCACTGAGCTCGAATACTGCGAATTCTCCACAGTCGCTAAACTGTACATGATGTCATTTAAAACAAAATATCAGGAATTATTGAAATAGAATACGAAAAATAAATCCGTATTAAGAGATACACTAACATTATGTGATCCTGTCACTATAAAATAAATAAAGGAAAGAGTTACTTATTTCACTGTGCTCAAATACTGAGTATTCTGCACAGTCGCTAAACTGTACATGATGTCATTTAAAAATAAATATCAAGAATTAGTGAAGTAGAAAACGAAAAATAAATCCGTAGTTAGAGATACACTAACATTATGTGATCCTGTTACTACAAAAGAAATAATGGAAAGAGTTACTTATTTCACTGAGCTCAAATACTGCGTATTCTGCACAGTCGCTAAACTGTACATGTTGTTATTTAAAACAAAATATCAGGAAATAATGAAGTAGAATACGAAAAATAAATCCGTTGTTAGAGATACACTAACATTATGTGATCCTGTCCCTACAAAAGGAATAAAGGAAAGAGTTACTTATTTCACTGAGTTCAAATAACTCTACTTGTACAATTGTCATCCACTTTATGTACGCATACTCATACATTAATATGTCTATGCATATATATTAGAGCTGTTATGACCAGTGTTAATCATATAAGAATTATATATAACAAAACATTACTAATAAAATATGTGTATCTTATTTTATATGGATGTATTAAAACATTAAATCTTATAATAATAAAAGTCAATGGTTTGTGTTTAAATATTATTATTTATTTACAAATATGCTTTTTTCAATTGTTATATAAATATACATTTTAATTATCTTAACTAAAACAAATATAAATTTATACAAAACTTAAACTTAACTTAAAATTAGTACTAAATTTTATAATGTCCATGTGCTAAAGTACTTATACCATCAGTTAATACATATCTTATATTATCATTTCCACTAAGACCTACTTTACTTATCATTTGAGTATAAATTGTATGCTTAATAGATTTAAAGGTATTCATTGTGATCAATAATATGTTATCCTGAGATAAACAATTTACATAATCTTTAATATTAAATTTGTTTACAATATTTTTCTTAATTCCTTTTGCTTTAGCTGTGCATGAACTCTCAATATCAATTGCATACATTTTTGACCTTAACCCAACAAACTCCCAAATTATACTACCCGCGCATTCATCTTTCATTAAGCCTAATACAACTAACTAATCCAGTCACATATTTACTTAATGATTCTCTTGGCCAATCAATTGCAGGCGCGTTTTACGAACAAGAACTACAAAAAACAAAATATCCAGATATATATCTAGTTGAGAAAGTTTTACAGAAAAAAGGAAAAAGAGTTTTTGTAAAGTGGTTAGGTTTAGATAAATCTCATAACAGTTGGATAGATGCTAAAAATATTGTATAACATTTTAAATAAATAAAACTATTGGTTATTATAAATATTTTTGTTTGCTTAATAGAGTACACATTATGCAATTTTGAAACTATTCCTCTTTGAGTACATTTTTTTTTTTCATTTAAAGTTCTTAAACAATTTTCATAATCTTCAAAAGAAATATGGTTTTTTACTACACTTGTCTTTACTCCTTTTATTTTTTTTTTATAATATCATTATTATTAACTTTTATTGTATACATTTTCGATCTTAGTCCTATAAAGTGAGTCATAATTTTACCGTTATTTTCATCCTTCATTAAACCTAATACCTTTTTATTTACACGGGGAATATTATATTGATTGTTTTTTTTATAATCACTTGTATCAAACTTACTTATATCGCGTTTTATAGTTTCATAAATATCTGATGTGATAATTTCATATATTAACGAGTCAGTATCAATATATAATAACTTTAAATTATTATTAAAAAATTCTTTTTGCATATAATTATAATGAAAATCATACATTACTGTTTTAGATAAATCTAATATTGAAAAGCCAACATATATAGGTTTATTAAATGTAATATTAGGTTTTAAATGTTCAATAGCCACAACATTTTTATTAAAAATTGTTCGGCTATGAAAATTAGGTCGTGCTATTAAACTTTTTACTCCATAACGACCACCCCATTTTGTTTTTAATTTTATATCACGATGTTTTCTAACATTTTCCATTGTCTTACCAAATACACTATTATTCATTAATTTATACAAGTTTTTTTCAAAATCATTGGTAGCCATTTTTCTTTTTTCTGTATTTAAATCGATATAGTTTTTTAGCCACGGTGATTGACTAAATTTTAAAACTCGATGTATTTTTGACACTTGCATTCCTAAATGTATACATTGCTTTAAATTACTATAATGAATTATATATTTCTCCTTATCATATAAAGTAGTTAAAAGTTTTTTATGTTTACTTCCCGGTGGAATACAATGCTCAGGACAAAGCGGTAAATCTTTATGGAGATTATGTAAACTTTGAGGTTTGAATCATAATTGGACATAAATTTATTATTTGCAATTCCATGTCTGTGAGAGCATTGTGATATTCCACCTCTTATACCTTTTTTAATAAAATGTAACATATCAATATCTGTTAAAAGTTCTAATTCAATACTTGTATACTTTAACATAACATCCCAAGAAAGTCCTGGTGCTGTATAATATTGACAGGGATCTAAATTATATGTTTTATAGCACACATCTCGAAAATTTTCAAAAATATCTGTTAACAACAGAACATTGATCTTTAAATATAAGTCTGAATATTCCCCCAATGTTTTCATTTCAAATGCATACCAAACCATTTTGGCATGATTGTAATCATCGCCAGATATATTACAGCCATTAAGTGATCTATAAAAATTATTTTGAGATGGCAACTCAGATTCATTAAGCATATCCCTACTATTTACATATTCATAAGGAAATGCACCTTTACGTTTTAATAATTAAGACATTGCTTTAACGATCTATAGTGAAGCACATAATTATACTTGTTATTTAGATTTGGTATTAATTTAACGTCATTTGTTTTAATGCAAGGTGGTTTAATATTTTCAGCACAGAAAGGTAGATCATTGTGTTCATCGTGCAAATAATTAGGATATCTTAAATCGACTTCTAATATATAACCAACATCTAAATTATCTTCAATAGCTTCTACATTAAATGTTTGTAATTTATATGTATCTAACCATCTAAATCCCTCATGTGGTAAATATTGACTCATAGCCCAACCATATAAGTTATTTGCATCCCAATACATTAAATATTAAGAATCTTTATTTAAATCATAATTGGACATATATTTATTATTTGCAATTCCATGTCTGTGAGAGCATTGTAATATTCCACCTCTTATACCTTTTTTAATAAAATGTAACATATCAATATCTGTTAAAAGTTCTAATTCAATACTTGTATACTTTAACATAACATCCCAAGAAAGTCCTGGTGCTGTATAATATTGACAGGGATCTAAATTATATGTTTTATAGCACACATCTCGAAAATTTTCAAAAATATCTGTTAACAACAGAACATCGATCTTTAAATATAAGTCTGAATATTCCCCCAATGTTTTCATTTCAAATGCATACCAAACCATTTTGGCATAATTGTAATCATCGTCAGATATATTACAGCCATTAAGTGATCTATAAAAATTATTTTGAGATGGCAACTCAGATTCATTAAGCATATCCCTACTATTTACATATTCATAAGGAAATACACCTTTACGTTTTAATAATTAAGACATTGCTTTAACGATCTATAGTGAAGCACATAATTATACTTGTTATTTAGATTTGGTATTAATTTAACGTCATTTGTTTTAATGCAAGGTGGTTTAATATTTTCAGCACAGAAAGGTAGATCATTGTGTTCATCGTGCAAATAATTAGGATATCTTAAATCGACTTCTAATATATAACCAACATCTGAGTTATCCTTAATAGCTTCTACATTAAATGTTTGTAATTTATATGTATCTAACCATTTAAATCCCTCATGTGGTAAATATTGACTCATAGCCCAACCATATAAGTTATTTGCATCCCAATACATTAAATATTGAGAATCTTTATTTGAATCATAATTGGACATATATTTATTATTTGCAATTCCATGTCTGTGAGAGCATTGTGATATTCCACCTCTTATACCTTTTTTAATAAAATGTAACATATCAATATCTGTTAAAAGTTCTAATTTAATACTTGTATACTTTAACATAACATCCCAAGAAAGTCCTGGTGCTGTATAATATTGACAGGGATCTAAATTATATGTTTTATAGCACACATCTCGAAAATTTCCAAAAATATCTGTTAACAACAGAACATCGATCTTTAAATATAAGTCTGAATATTCCCCCAATGTTTTCATTTCAAATGCATACCAAACCATTTTGGCATGATTGTAATCATCGTCAGATATATTACAGCCATTAAGTGATCTATAAAAATTATTTTGAGATGGCAACTCAGATTCATTAAGCATATCCCTACTATTTACATATTCATAAGGAAATACACCTTTACGTTTTAATAAATTGAAATGATTTTCATTCGGATAGAATTTTTTTAATTCGAAAAATTGTTCTGATAATAAATTTTTTGCAAGTAGAATGACAAGACAATTTTTTCTAAACTAGAATGCATAAATCGTAAAGAATCAATAAATCTAAGTTTAATATAGCAGTTATGAACTTTATCATTTTTATCGACTTTTGATTCCACCAAAATATGTTTCGTAAAAGATATATACTTTTCCTTATTTTCTGGAATAACTTCAATTTTTTCACTATCATTACCTTATTCTTTTACAATTATATGGCTATCGTAATTACTTAAGTTATGGAATATTACAGGTATAAACTTTGGAATTGTAAATTTTAAATTGCAATGATTATGAGCAGCTCCTCGGTAATTACCAGTTAAATGACAATGATCTAACACTTTATCACCAATTGTCATCCACTTTATGTACGCATACTCATACATTAATATGTCTATGCATATATATTAGAGCTGTTATGACCAGTGTTAATCATATAAGAATTATATATAACAAAACATTACTAATAAAATATGTGTATCTTATTTTATATGGATGTATTAAAACATTAAATCTTATAATAATAAAAGTCAATGGTTTGTGTTTAAATATTATTATTTATTTACAAATATGCTATTTTTCAATTGTTATATAAATATACATTTTAATTATCTTAACTAAAACAGATATAAATTTATACAAAACTTAAACTTAACTTAAAATTAGTACTAAATTTTATAATGTCCATGTGCTAAAGTACTTATACCATCAGTTAATACATATCTTTAAATCTTATAATAATAAAACTCAATGGTTTGTGTTTAAATATTATTATTATTTATTTACAAATATGCTATTTTTCAATTGTTATATAAATATACATTTTAATTATCTTAACTAAAACAGATATAAATTTATACAAAACTTAAACTTAAACTTAACTTAAAATTAGTACTAAATTTTTCATATACATTATAATATATTTATTAAAACTAAAACGAAATATTGATTCTAAAACAACTGATAGCTAAAAATTATATGTAATATCAGATGCACATAAAATATAACGCTAATTTAAAAATCAATCCCAATTTTTTTCTTCTTCTTCTTCCTTTAATGAATTCAATGAAACAGAAAAACTTATTTCATTTTTATTTTTAAAATAATCAAATTTATTAAGTTTGACTTTTACTTCTAAGTCATACTTTTCAATTGTTCTTAATTTTTCTAATTTTGAATAAAAAGTATGGTTAAATTTATCAAGTCAACATACGTTTTTAACCAAATTCAAATCTATAACTTTATTAATAAAATGGTATTGCAAATAGCGTAATTTATGTAATGTATTTGCACTATATGTATCATCAAAATATCCTGTTACTAATGCTCTTAATATATTTTTAAAATGCTCATGTTGTGCGTCTGATATTATATTATATTTTAGCTCATATTTTTTTCTTAAATTTAACTCTAATTTTGCTACTTTACTGATTGATACACCTAATATTTTAAATCTATAAAAATTACTAACAAGATGATATTCACTACATTCAATTGCCCGCTGCTTTCTATGATAAAGGCATAACTATAAATAAAATTATATAAATAACTAAATTTTTTAATTGGTAAACATATAATAAAAAAACTAACCTGTAATCCAGATTCTGCTATTTTCGGACAGGTGTACTTATAAGTGTCATCTGAATACAGGTATACACAACACAAAAAGTTGTTGTTATCTAAAGACATTTTAAAACTTATATTATTATTAATATAAACAGTTACTACTAAATTAAGTTGTTTTAATACATTCAATAAAAAATTAACTTACAAAGTTATATCAATCTATAGGGTAGTAATTATTGGCAATGGGAGATGGGGCAAAACAGCAATATTCTGTTGACATTTAAAACTGTTATTATTATTATAACTAAATTAAAATTATCTAAAAAGTATTAAAAATTAACTTACCTAACTGTTTGCTCATAAGTATGAAAGTCTAAAAGGGTTCAAACGGTAAAAACTCAAGATTAGGTTGAAACTGCTATAGACACCTGTAAATATTTGAAAACTACTATTAAATTTATTGTAAACATACGAAATCTTATACAAAATTTACTTACCACATAATTATCCACTTCCAAACTGAAATTATTGATAATTTTTTTTTTTTTTTTTTTTTTTTTTTTTTTAAATAGCACTAAATAGCCACTAAATTATTTAAAAACACAAGTTATTTAAAAAGAACTCACTCAGAACAAGACTTTGCATGACAATTTAATAAACAAACTGCACAATACTTAATGTAACACAATCATATTCTTAGACTTATATATAAATTATAATATAAAAATTTAACAGGGTAGCACTTTACTTATTTAATACTATAATATATTTACCATCAGACTATCAATTCTTAATTCTATCATCCCCGCGCATTCAAAATAAATAAAATTCTCAGGGCCCCCGACCCTTCGAGCAGTTTTATTTTAAAAAGTTTGTTTCAACTTAAGTTAGAGCTATTGGTTTAGCTAATTGTGATTCTACTATTATCCACAACCTATATAGCCTCATACATATGGATCAAACCGCTACCTAATAAATTTGTATAATAAAATATCCTCCTACTATTTTAACAGTTACTGTGGTGTTATAACCTCATATATGTAAAACAACACCATTGTCTGACTTATAAGACTTTATGATTATTACAACACATAAAAAAAATAACTGTATGCTTTGAGAATCATCAATGATATAATGTACGTATATTATAACTTTTAGTATACTTAAATAAATAATCTAATACAACAATACCCAATCCGGCCCTACATTTAACTAAAACATGAAATGTATAACAAAAAAATTTGTCTACGTTTGGAAAATATTGTTTTTTTTTTCTGGTGAGTTACGTTCCCATTACGTTCAAGTTACATTCGAACTAATGCGCTTGTTCTCACACATGCGCTTGTTCTCACACATGTGCTGTTTGCAAATTTCTGGTGAATTCAAAGGTATGTCAAATTCAACGTAACTTATGCGCTTGTTCTCACACATGTGCTGTTTGCAAATTTCTGGTGAATTCGAAGGAATGCGCTATAAATACACTGTTATAAATAATTTAACACTGTCATAATCTTATAACCAATAACAAATCAAACATAAGAATTAATATCGGTATCTCACTCTTTACCACTATTGCTTTCTCACTCATAACCTTTGGTATTGTAGAGAATGTACCAACAGATAAAAGCTGTAATGACGTCATCATCTTCTACTAGGACACGAACATAAACGATTGGCTTCCGGAAATTGACGAAGAATGCAATAATTACGCCAATACTAACACACACGTAATAATTAATATCGCTATCTCACTCTTTCATATTACCCCACTATTACCCCCAACATTGTCTAGCCACGCCACCTCACTCCTCACCCCACTATTACCCCCAACATTGTCTAGCCACGCCACCTCACTCCTCACCCCACTATTACCACCAACATTGTCTAGCCACGCCCCCTCTGCATATCGTGACCTATATGCATCCCCACTCCAAACTGTCCTAGAACCGGCTCTCCTACCCTACTCTCGATTACTGCTTATTCTGCACAGTCGCTAAACTGTACATGATGTCATTTAAAAATAAATGTCAGGAATTAGTGAAGTAGAATACGAAAAATAAATCCGTAGTTAGAGATACACTATCATTAGGTGATCCTTTCACTACAAAAGGAATAAAGGAAAGAGTCACTTATTTCACTGAGCTCGAATACTGCGTATTCTGCACAGTCGCTAAACCGTACATAATGTCATTTAAAAAGAAATATTAGGAATTAGTGAAGTAGAATACGAAAAATAAATCCGTCTTTAGAGATACACTAACATTATGTGATCCTGTCACTACAAAAGGAATAAAGGAAAAAGTTACTTATTTCACTGAGCTCGAATACTGCGTATTCTGCACAATCGCTAAACTGTACATGATGTCATTTAAAAAGAAATATCAGGACTTAGTGAAGTAGAATACGAAAAATAAATCCGTATTTAAAAAAACACTAACATTATGTGATCCTGTCACTTCAAAAGAAAAAGAGGAAATAGTTACTTATTTCACTGAGCTCGAATACTGCGTATTCTGCACGGTCGCTTAACTGTACATGATGTCATATAAAACGAATTATCAGGAATTAGTAAAGTAGAATACGAAAAATAAATCCGTATTTAGAGATACACTTATATTATGTGATCCTGTCACTACAAAAAAAATAAAGGATGTAGTTATTCCACTGAGCTCGAATACTGCGTATTCTGCACAGTCGCTTAACTGTACATGATGTCATTCAAAAAGAAATATCAGGAATTATTGAAGTAGAATACGAAAAATAAATCCGTATTTAGAGATACACTAACATTATGTGATCCTGTCACTACAAAAGGAATAAAGGAAAGAGTTATTAATTTTACTGTGCTCGAATACTGAGTATTCTACACAGTCGCTAAACTGTACATGATGTCATTAAAAAATAAATATCAGGAATAAGTGAAGTAGAAAACGAAAAATAAATCCATAGTTAGAGATACACTAACATTATGTGATCCTGTCACTACAAAAGGAATAAAGGAAAGAGTTACTTATTTCACTAAACTCGAATACTGAGTATTCTGCACAGTCGCTAAACTGTACATGATGTCATTTAAAAAGAAATATCAGGACTTAGTGAAGTAGAATACGAAAAATAAATCCGTATTTAAAAAAACACTAACATTATGTGATCATGTCACTTCAAAAGAAATAAAGTAAAGAAATACTTATTACAATGAGCTTGAATACTGCGTATTCTGCACAGTCGCTTAACTGGACATGATGTCATATAAAATGAATTATCAGGAATTAGTGAAGCAGAATACGAAAAATAAATCCGTATTTAGAGATACACTAATATTATGTGATCCTGTCACTACAAAAAAAATAAAGGATGTAGTTATTCCACTGAGCTCGAATACTGCGTATTCTGCACATTCGCTAAACTGTACATGATGTCATTTAAAACGAAATATCAGGAATTATAGAAGTAGAATACGAAAAATAAATCAGTATTTAGAGATACACTAACATTATGTGATCCTGTCACTACAAAAGGAATAAAGCAAAGAGTTACTTATTTCACTGTGCTCAAATACTGAGTATTCTGCACAGTCGCTAAACTGTACATGATGTCATTTAAAAATAAATATCAGGAATTAGTGAAGTAGAAAACGAAAAATAAATCCGTAGTTAGAGATACACTAACATTATGTGATCCTGTTACTACAAAAGAAATAATGGAAAGAGTTACTTATTTCACTGAGCTTAAATACTGCGTATTCTGCACAGTCGCTAAACTGTACATGATGTCATTTAAAAAGAAATATCAGGACTTAGTGAAGTAGAATACGAAAAATAAATCCGTATTTAAAAAAACACTAACATTATGTGATCCTGTCACTTCAAAAGAAATAAAGGAAAGAAATACTTATTACAATGAGCTTGAATACTGCGTATTCTGCACAGTCGCTTAACTGGACATGATGTCATTTAAAAAGAAATATCAGGAATTAGTGAAGTAGGATACAAAAAGTAAATCCGTAGTTAGAGATACACTATCATTATGTGATCCTGTCACTACAAAAGGAATAAAGGAAAGAGTCACATATTTCACTAAGTTCGAGTACTGCGTATTCTGCACAGTCGCTAAACTGTACATGATGTCATTTAAAAAGAAATATCAGGACTTAATGTAGTAGAATACGAAAAATAAATCCGTATTTTAAAAAACACTAACATTATGTGATCCTGTCACTTCAAGAGAAATAAAGGAAAGAGTTACTTATTTCACTGAGCTCGAATACTGCGCATTCTGCACAGTGGCTTAAGTGTACATGATGTCATATAAAAGGAATTATCAGGAATTAGTGAAATAAAATACGAAAAATTAATCCGTATTTAGAGATACACTAATATTATGTGATCCTGTCACTACAAAAAAAATAAAGGATGTAGTTATTCCACTGAGCTCGAATACTGCGAATTCTGCACAGTCGCTAAACTGTACATGATGTCATTTAAAACAAAATATCAGGAATTATTGAAATAGAATACGAAAAATAAATCCGTATTAAGAGATACACTAACATTATGTGATCCTGTCACTATAAAATAAATAAAAGAAAGAGTTACTTATTTCACTGTGCTCAAATACTGAGTATTCTGCACAGTCGCTAAACTGTACATGATGTCATTTAAAAATAAATATCAAGAATTAGTGAAGTAGAAAACGAAAAATAAATCCGTAGTTAGAGATACACTAACATTATGTGATCCTGTTACTACAAAAGAAATAATAGAAAGAGTTACTTATTTCACTGAGCTCAAATACTGCGTATTCTGCACAGTCGCTAAACTGTACATGATGTCATTTAAAACGAAATTTTAGGAATTAGTGAAGTAGAATACGAAAAATAAATCCGTATTTAGAGATACACTAACATTATGTGATCCTGTCACTACAAATAAAATAAAGGAAAGAGTTACTTATTTCACTGAGCTCAAATACTGCGTATTCTGCACAGTCGCTAAACTGTACATGATATTATTTAAAAAGAAATTTCAAGAATTAATGAAGTAGAATACGAAAAATAAATCTGTATTTAGAGATACACTAACATTATGTAATCCTGTCACTACAAAAGGAATAAAGAAAAGAGTTACTTATTTCACTAAGCTCGAATACTGCGTATTCTGCACAGTCGCTATACTGTACATGATGTCATTTAAAAAGAAATATCAGGAATTAGTAAAGTAGGATACGAAAAGTAAATCCGAAGTTAGAGATACACTAACATTATGTGATCCTGTCACTACAAAAGGAATAATGGAAAGAGTTACTTATTTTACTAAGCTCGAATACTGCGTATCCTGCACAGTCGCTAAACTGTACATGATGTCATTTAAAAAAAAATATCAGGAATAAGTGAAGTAGAATACAAAAAATAAATCCGTATTTAGGGATACACTAAATATATGTGATCCTGTCACTACAAAAGGAACAAAGGAAGTTACTTATTTTACTGAGCTCGAATACTGCGTATTTTGCACAGTCGCTTAACTGTACATGATGTCATATAAAACAAAATATCAGGAATTAGTGAAGTAGAATACGAAAAATAAATCCGTATTTAAAAATACACTAACATTATGTGATTCTGTCACTGCCAAAGGAATAAAGAAAAAAGTTACTTATTGCACTGAGCTCGAATACTGCGTATTCTGCACAGTCGGTAAACTGTACATTATGTCATTCAAAAAAAAATATCAGGAATTAGTGAAGTAGAATACGAAAAATAAATCCGTAGTTAGAGATACACTAACATTATGTGATCCTGTCACTACAAAAGGAATAAAGGAAAGAGTTACTTATTTTACTGAGCTCGAATACTGCGTATTCTGCACAGTCGCTAAACTGTACATTATGTCATTTAAAAAGAAATATCAGAAATTAATGAAGTAGAATACGAAAAAAAAATCCGTATTTAGAGATACACTAACATTATGTCATCCTGTCACTACAAGAGGAATAAAGGAAAAAGTTACTTATTTCACTGAGCTCGAATACTGCGTATTCTGCACAGTTGCTAAACTGTACATGATGTCATTTAAAAATAAATATCAGGAATTAGTGAAGTAGAATACAAAAAAAAAATCCGTAGTTAGAGATACACTAACACTATGTGATCCTGTCACTACAAAAGGAATAAAGGAAAGAGTTACTTATTTCACTGAGCTCCAATACTGCGTGTTCTGCACAGTCGCTAAACTGTACATGATGTCATTTAAAAAAAAATATCAGAAATTAGTGAAGTAGAATACGAAAAATTAATCCGTATTTAGAGATACACTAACATTATGTGATCCTGTCACTACAAGAGGAATAAAGGAAAAAGTTACTTATTTCACTGAGCTCGAATACTGCGTATTCTGCACAAACGCTAAACTGAACATGATGTCATTTAAAAAGAAATATCAGGATTTAACGAAGTAGAATACGAAAAATAAATCCGTATTTAGAGATACAATAACATTATGTGATCCTGTCACTACAAAAGGAAAAAACTAAAGAGTTACTTATTTTAATGAGCTCGAATACTGAGTATTCTGCACAGTCGCTAAACTGTACTTGATGTCATTTAAAAAGAAATATCAGAAATAAGTGAAGTAGAATACGAAAAATAAATTCGTATTTAGAGATACACTAACATTATGTGATCCTGTCACTACAAGAGGAATAAAGGAAAGAGTTACTTATTTTACTAAGCTCGAATACTGCGTATTCTGCGTAGTCGCTAAACTGTACATAATGTCATTTATAAAGAAATATCGAGAATTAGTGAAGTAGAATACGAAAAATAAATCCGTATTTAGAGATACACTAATATTATGTGATCCTGTCACTACAAAAGGAATAAAGGAAAGAGTAACTTATTTCACTGAGCTCGAATACTGCGTATTCTGCACAGTCGCTAATCTGCACATGATGTCATTTAAAACAATGTATCAGGAATTAATGAAGTAGAATACGAAAAATAAATCCGTATTTAGAGATACACTAACATTATGTGATCCTGTCACTACAAAAGGAATAAAGAAAAGAGTTACTTATTTCACTGAGCTCAAATACTGCGTATTCTGCACAGTCGCTAAACTGTACATGATGTCATTTAAAAAGAAATATCAGGAATTAGTAAGGTAGAATACGAAAAATAAATCCGTATTTAGAGATACACTAATATAATGTGATCCTGTCACTACAAAAGGAATAAAGGAAAAAGTAACTTATTTCACTGAGCTCGAATACTGCGTATTCTGCACAGTCGCTAAACTGTACATGATATCATTTAAAATAAAATATCAGGAATTATTGAAGTTGAATACGAAAAATTAATCCGTATTTAGTAATACACTAACATTATGTGATCCTGTCACTACAAATAGAATAAAAAAAAATTTACCTATTTGACTGAGCTCGAATACTGCGTATTTTGCTCAGTCGCTAAACTGTACATGATGTCATTTAAAAAGAAATATCAGGAATTAGTAAAGTAGTATACAACAAATAAATCCGTATTTAGAGATACACTAACATTATGTGATCCTGTCACTAAAAGGAATAAGGGAAAGATTTACTTATTTCACTGAGCTCGAATACTGCGTATTCTGCACAATCGCTAAACTGTACATGATGTCATTTAAAAAGAAATATCAGGACTCAGTGAAGTAGAATACGAAAAATAAATCCGTATTTAAAAAAACACTAACATTATGTGATCCTGTCACTTCAAAAGAAAAAGAGGAAATAGTTACTTATTTCACTGAGCTCGAATACTGCGTATTCTGCACGGTCGCTTAACTGTACATGATGTCATATAAAACGAATTATCAGGAATTAGTAAAGTAGAATACAAAAAATAAATCCGTATTTAGAGATACACTTATATTAAGTGATCCTGTCACTACAAAAAAAATAAAGGATGTAGTTATTCCACTGAGCTCGAATACTGCGTATTCTGCACAGTCGCTAAACTGTACATGATGTCATTCAAAAAGAAATATGAGGAATTATTGAAGTAGAATACGAAAAATAAATCCGTATTTAGAGATACACTAACATTATGTGATCCTGTCACTACAAAAGGAATAAAGGAAAGAGTTATTAATTTTACTGTGCTCGAATACTGAGTATTCTACACAGTCGCTAAACTGTACATGATGTCATTAAAAAATAAATATCAGGAATAAGTGAAGTAGAAAACGAAAAATAAATCCATAGTTAGAGATACACTAACATTATGTGATCCTGTCACTACAAAAGGAATAAAGGAAAGAGTTACTTATTTCACTAAACTCGAATACTGAGTATTCTGCACAGTCGCTAAACTGTACATGATGTCATTTAAAAAGAAATATCAGGACTTAGTGAAGTAGAATACGAAAAATAAATCCGTATTTAAAAAAACACTAACATTATGTGATCCTGTCACTACAAAAGGAATAAAGGAAAGAGTTATTAATTTTACTGTGCTCGAATACTGAGTATTCTACACAGTCGCTAAACTGTACATGATGTCATTAAAAAATAAATATCAGGAATAAGTGAAGTAGAAAACGAAAAATAAATCCATAGTTAGAGATACACTAACATTATGTGATCCTGTCACTACAAAAGGAATAAAGGAAAGAGTTACTTATTTCACTAAACTCGAATACTGAGTATTCTGCACAGTCGCTAAACTGTACATGATGTCATTTAAAAAGAAATATCAGGACTTAGTGAAGTAGAATACGAAAAATAAATCCGTATTTAAAAAAACACTAACATTATGTGATCATGTCACTTCAAAAGAAATAAAGTAAAGAAATACTTATTACAATGAGCTTGAATACTGCGTATTCTGCACAGTCGCTTAACTGGACATGATGTCATATAAAATGAATTATCAGGAATTAGTGAAGCAGAATACGAAAAATAAATCCGTATTTAGAGATACACTAATATTATGTGATCCTGTCACTACAAAAAAAATAAAGGATGTAGTTATTCCACTGAGCTCGAATACTGCGTATTCTGCACATTCGCTAAACTGTACATGATGTCATTTAAAACGAAATATCAGGAATTATAGAAGTAGAATACGAAAAATAAATCAGTATTTAGAGATACACTAACATTATGTGATCCTGTCACTACAAAAGGAATAAAGCAAAGAGTTACTTATTTCACTGTGCTCAAATACTGAGTATTCTGCACAGTCGCTAAACTGTACATGATGTCATTTAAAAATAAATATCAGGAATTAGTGAAGTAGAAAACGAAAAATAAATCCGTAGTTAGAGATACACTAACATTATGTGATCCTGTTACTACAAAAGAAATAATGGAAAGAGTTACTTATTTCACTGAGCTTAAATACTGCGTATTCTGCACAGTCGCTAAACTGTACATGATGTCATTTAAAAAGAAATATCAGGACTTAGTGAAGTAGAATACGAAAAATAAATCCGTATTTAAAAAAACACTAACATTATGTGATCCTGTCACTTCAAAAGAAATAAAGGAAAGAAATACTTATTACAATGAGCTTGAATACTGCGTATTCTGCACAGTCGCTTAACTGGACATGATGTCATTTAAAAAGAAATATCAGGAATTAGTGAAGTAGGATACAAAAAGTAAATCCGTAGTTAGAGATACACTATCATTATGTGATCCTGTCACTACAAAAGGAATAAAGGAAAGAGTCACATATTTCACTAAGTTCGAGTACTGCGTATTCTGCACAGTCGCTAAACTGTACATGATGTCATTTAAAAAGAAATATCAGGACTTAATGTAGTAGAATACGAAAAATAAATCCGTATTTTAAAAAACACTAACATTATGTGATCCTGTCACTTCAAGAGAAATAAAGGAAAGAGTTACTTATTTCACTGAGCTCGAATACTGCGCATTCTGCACAGTGGCTTAAGTGTACATGATGTCATATAAAAGGAATTATCAGGAATTAGTGAAATAAAATACGAAAAATTAATCCGTATTTAGAGATACACTAATATTATGTGATCCTGTCACTACAAAAAAAATAAAGGATGTAGTTATTCCACTGAGCTCGAATACTGCGAATTCTGCACAGTCGCTAAACTGTACATGATGTCATTTAAAACAAAATATCAGGAATTATTGAAATAGAATACGAAAAATAAATCCGTATTAAGAGATACACTAACATTATGTGATCCTGTCACTATAAAATAAATAAAAGAAAGAGTTACTTATTTCACTGTGCTCAAATACTGAGTATTCTGCACAGTCGCTAAACTGTACATGATGTCATTTAAAAATAAATATCAAGAATTAGTGAAGTAGAAAACGAAAAATAAATCCGTAGTTAGAGATACACTAACATTATGTGATCCTGTTACTACAAAAGAAATAATAGAAAGAGTTACTTATTTCACTGAGCTCAAATACTGCGTATTCTGCACAGTCGCTAAACTGTACATGATGTCATTTAAAACGAAATTTTAGGAATTAGTGAAGTAGAATACGAAAAATAAATCCGTATTTAGAGATACACTAACATTATGTGATCCTGTCACTACAAATAAAATAAAGGAAAGAGTTACTTATTTCACTGAGCTCAAATACTGCGTATTCTGCACAGTCGCTAAACTGTACATGATATTATTTAAAAAGAAATTTCAAGAATTAATGAAGTAGAATACGAAAAATAAATCTGTATTTAGAGATACACTAACATTATGTAATCCTGTCACTACAAAAGGAATAAAGAAAAGAGTTACTTATTTCACTAAGCTCGAATACTGCGTATTCTGCACAGTCGCTATACTGTACATGATGTCATTTAAAAAGAAATATCAGGAATTAGTAAAGTAGGATACGAAAAGTAAATCCGAAGTTAGAGATACACTAACATTATGTGATCCTGTCACTACAAAAGGAATAATGGAAAGAGTTACTTATTTTACTAAGCTCGAATACTGCGTATCCTGCACAGTCGCTAAACTGTACATGATGTCATTTAAAAAAAAATATCAGGAATAAGTGAAGTAGAATACAAAAAATAAATCCGTATTTAGGGATACACTAAATATATGTGATCCTGTCACTACAAAAGGAACAAAGGAAGTTACTTATTTTACTGAGCTCGAATACTGCGTATTTTGCACAGTCGCTTAACTGTACATGATGTCATATAAAACAAAATATCAGGAATTAGTGAAGTAGAATACGAAAAATAAATCCGTATTTAAAAATACACTAACATTATGTGATTCTGTCACTGCCAAAGGAATAAAGAAAAAAGTTACTTATTGCACTGAGCTCGAATACTGCGTATTCTGCACAGTCGGTAAACTGTACATTATGTCATTCAAAAAAAAATATCAGGAATTAGTGAAGTAGAATACGAAAAATAAATCCGTAGTTAGAGATACACTAACATTATGTGATCCTGTCACTACAAAAGGAATAAAGGAAAGAGTTACTTATTTTACTGAGCTCGAATACTGCGTATTCTGCACAGTCGCTAAACTGTACATTATGTCATTTAAAAAGAAATATCAGAAATTAATGAAGTAGAATACGAAAAAAAAATCCGTATTTAGAGATACACTAACATTATGTCATCCTGTCACTACAAGAGGAATAAAGGAAAAAGTTACTTATTTCACTGAGCTCGAATACTGCGTATTCTGCACAGTTGCTAAACTGTACATGATGTCATTTAAAAATAAATATCAGGAATTAGTGAAGTAGAATACAAAAAAAAAATCCGTAGTTAGAGATACACTAACACTATGTGATCCTGTCACTACAAAAGGAATAAAGGAAAGAGTTACTTATTTCACTGAGCTCCAATACTGCGTGTTCTGCACAGTCGCTAAACTGTACATGATGTCATTTAAAAAAAAATATCAGAAATTAGTGAAGTAGAATACGAAAAATTAATCCGTATTTAGAGATACACTAACATTATGTGATCCTGTCACTACAAGAGGAATAAAGGAAAAAGTTACTTATTTCACTGAGCTCGAATACTGCGTATTCTGCACAAACGCTAAACTGAACATGATGTCATTTAAAAAGAAATATCAGGATTTAACGAAGTAGAATACGAAAAATAAATCCGTATTTAGAGATACAATAACATTATGTGATCCTGTCACTACAAAAGGAAAAAACTAAAGAGTTACTTATTTTAATGAGCTCGAATACTGAGTATTCTGCACAGTCGCTAAACTGTACTTGATGTCATTTAAAAAGAAATATCAGAAATAAGTGAAGTAGAATACGAAAAATAAATTCGTATTTAGAGATACACTAACATTATGTGATCCTGTCACTACAAGAGGAATAAAGGAAAGAGTTACTTATTTTACTAAGCTCGAATACTGCGTATTCTGCGTAGTCGCTAAACTGTACATAATGTCATTTATAAAGAAATATCGAGAATTAGTGAAGTAGAATACGAAAAATAAATCCGTATTTAGAGATACACTAATATTATGTGATCCTGTCACTACAAAAGGAATAAAGGAAAGAGTAACTTATTTCACTGAGCTCGAATACTGCGTATTCTGCACAGTCGCTAATCTGCACATGATGTCATTTAAAACAATGTATCAGGAATTAATGAAGTAGAATACGAAAAATAAATCCGTATTTAGAGATACACTAACATTATGTGATCCTGTCACTACAAAAGGAATAAAGAAAAGAGTTACTTATTTCACTGAGCTCAAATACTGCGTATTCTGCACAGTCGCTAAACTGTACATGATGTCATTTAAAAAGAAATATCAGGAATTAGTAAGGTAGAATACGAAAAATAAATCCGTATTTAGAGATACACTAATATAATGTGATCCTGTCACTACAAAAGGAATAAAGGAAAAAGTAACTTATTTCACTGAGCTCGAATACTGCGTATTCTGCACAGTCGCTAAACTGTACATGATATCATTTAAAATAAAATATCAGGAATTATTGAAGTTGAATACGAAAAATTAATCCGTATTTAGTAATACACTAACATTATGTGATCCTGTCACTACAAATAGAATAAAAAAAAATTTACCTATTTGACTGAGCTCGAATACTGCGTATTTTGCTCAGTCGCTAAACTGTACATGATGTCATTTAAAAAGAAATATCAGGAATTAGTAAAGTAGTATACAACAAATAAATCCGTATTTAGAGATACACTAACATTATGTGATCCTGTCACTAAAAGGAATAAGGGAAAGATTTACTTATTTCACTGAGCTCGAATACTGCGTATTCTGCACAATCGCTAAACTGTACATGATGTCATTTAAAAAGAAATATCAGGACTCAGTGAAGTAGAATACGAAAAATAAATCCGTATTTAAAAAAACACTAACATTATGTGATCCTGTCACTTCAAAAGAAAAAGAGGAAATAGTTACTTATTTCACTGAGCTCGAATACTGCGTATTCTGCACGGTCGCTTAACTGTACATGATGTCATATAAAACGAATTATCAGGAATTAGTAAAGTAGAATACAAAAAATAAATCCGTATTTAGAGATACACTTATATTAAGTGATCCTGTCACTACAAAAAAAATAAAGGATGTAGTTATTCCACTGAGCTCGAATACTGCGTATTCTGCACAGTCGCTAAACTGTACATGATGTCATTCAAAAAGAAATATGAGGAATTATTGAAGTAGAATACGAAAAATAAATCCGTATTTAGAGATACACTAACATTATGTGATCCTGTCACTACAAAAGGAATAAAGGAAAGAGTTATTAATTTTACTGTGCTCGAATACTGAGTATTCTACACAGTCGCTAAACTGTACATGATGTCATTAAAAAATAAATATCAGGAATAAGTGAAGTAGAAAACGAAAAATAAATCCATAGTTAGAGATACACTAACATTATGTGATCCTGTCACTACAAAAGGAATAAAGGAAAGAGTTACTTATTTCACTAAACTCGAATACTGAGTATTCTGCACAGTCGCTAAACTGTACATGATGTCATTTAAAAAGAAATATCAGGACTTAGTGAAGTAGAATAAGAAAAATAAATCCGTATTTAAAAAAACACTAACATTATGTGATCCTGTCACTTCAAAAGAAATAAAGTAAAGAAATACTTATTACAATGAGCTTGAATACTGCGTATTCTGCACAGTCGCTTAACTGGACATGATGTCATATAAAATGAATTATCAGGAATTAGTGAAGCAGAATACGAAAAATAAATCCGTATTTAGAGATACACTAATATTATGTGATCCTGTCACTACAAAAAAAATAAAGGATGTAGTTATTCCACTGAGCTCGAATACTGCGTATTCTGCACATTCGCTAAACTGTACATGATGTCATTTAAAACGAAATATCAGGAATTATAGAAGTAGAATACGAAAAATAAATCAGTATTTAGAGATACACTAACATTATGTGATCCTGTCACTACAAAAGGAATAAAGCAAAGAGTTACTTATTTCACTGTGCTCAAATACTAAGTATTCTGCACAGTCGCTAAACTGTACATGATGTCATTTAAAAATAAATATCAGGAATTAGTGAAGTAGAAAACGAAAAATAAATCCGTAGTTAGAGATACACTAACATTATGTGATCCTGTTACTACAAAAGAAATAATGGAAAGAGTTACTTATTTCACTGAGCTTAAATACTGCGTATTCTGCACAGTCGCTAAACTGTACATGATGTCATTTAAAAAGAAATATCAGGACTTAGTGAAGTAGAATACGAAAAATAAATCCGTATTTAAAAAAACACTAACATTATGTGATCCTGTCACTTCAAAAGAAATAAAGGAAAGAAATACTTATTACAATGAGCTTGAATACTGCGTATTCTGCACAGTCGCTTAACTGGACATGATGTCATTTAAAAAGAAATATCAGGAATTAGTGAAGTAGGATACAAAAAGTAAATCCGTAGTTAGAGATACACTATCATTATGTGATCCTGTCACTACAAAAGGAATAAAGGAAAGAGTCACATATTTCACTAAGCTCGAGTACTGCGTATTCTGCACAGTCGCTAAACTGTACATGATGTCATTTAAAAAGAAATATCAGGACTTAATGTAGTAGAATACGAAAAATAAATCCGTATTTTAAAAAACACTAACATTATGTAATCCTGTCACTTCAAGAGAAATAAAGGAAAGAGTTACTTATTTCACTGAGCTCGAATACTGCGCATTCTGCACAGTGGCTTAAGTGTACATGATGTCATATAAAAGGAATTATCAGGAATTAGTGAAATAAAATACGAAAAATTAATCCGTATTTAGAGATACACTAATATTATGTGATCCTGTCACTACAAAAAAAATAAAGGATGTAGTTATTCCACTGAGCTCGAATACTGCGAATTCTGCACAGTCGCTAAACTGTACATAATGTCATTTAAAACAAAATATCAGGAATTATTGAAATAGAATACGAAAAATAAATCCGTATTAAGAGATACACTAACATTATGTGATCCTGCCACTATAAAATAAATAAAGGAAAGAGTTACTTATTTCACTGTGCTCAAATACTGAGTATTCTGCACAGTCGCTAAACTGTACATGATGTCATTTAAAAATAAATATCAAGAATTAGTGAAGTAGAAAACGAAAAATAAATCCGTAGTTAGAGATACACTAACATTATGTGATCCTGTTACTACAAAAGAAATAATGGAAAGAGTTACTTATTTCACTGAGCTCAAATACTGCGTATTCTGCACAGTCGCTAAACTGTACATGTTGTTATTTAAAACAAAATATCAGGAAATAATGAAGTAGAATACGAAAAATAAATCCGTTGTTAGAGATACACTAACATTATGTGATCCTGTCCCTACAAAAGGAATAAAGGAAAGAGTTACTTATTTCACTGAGTTCGAATAACTCTACTTGTACAATTGTCATCCACTTTATGTACGCATACTCATACATTAATATGTCTATGCATATATATTAGAGCTCTTATGACCAGTGTTAATCATATAAGATTTATATATAACAAAACATTACTAATAAAATATGTGTATCTTATTTTATATGGATGTATTAAAACATTAAATCTTATAATAATAAAAGTCAATGGTTTGTGTTTAAATATTATTATTTATTTACAAATATGCTATTTTTCAATTGTTATATAAATATACATTTTAATTATCTTAACTAAAACAAATATAAATTTATACAAAACTTAAACTTAACTTAAAATTAGTACTAAATTTTATAATGTCCATGTGCTAAAGTACTTATACCATCAGTTAATACATATCTTATATTATCATTTCCACTAAGACCTACTTTACTTATCATTTGAGTATAAATTGTATGCTTAATAGATTTAAAGGTATTCATTGTGATCAATAATATGTTATCCTGAGATAAACAATTTACATAATCTTTAATATTAAATTTGTTTACAATATTTTTCTTAATTCCTTTTGCTTTAGCTGTGCATGAACTCTCAATATCAATTGCATACATTTTTGACCTTAACCCAACAAACTCCCAAATTATACTACCCGCGCATTCATCTTTCATTAAGCCTAATACAACTAACTAATCCAGTCACATATTTACTTAATGATTCTCTTGGCCAATCAATTGCAGGCGCGTTTTACGAACAAGAACTACAAAAAACAAAATATCCAGATATATATCTAGTTGAGAAAGTTTTACAGAAAAAAGGAAAAAGAGTTTTTGTAAAGTGGTTAGGTTTAGATAAATCTCATAACAGTTGGATAGATGCTAAAAATATTGTATAACATTTTAAATAAATAAAACTATTGGTTATTATAAATATTTTTGTTTGCTTAATAGAGTACACATTATGCAATTTTGAAACTATTCCTCTTTGAGTACATTTTTTTTTTTCATTTAAAGTTCTTAAACAATTTTCATAATCTTCAAAAGAAATATGGTTTTTTACTACACTTGTCTTTACTCCTTTTATTTTTTTTTTATAATATAATTATTATTAACTTTTATTGTATACATTTTCGATCTTAGTCCTATAAAGTGAGTCATAATTTTACCGTTATTTTCATCCTTCATTAAACCTAATACCTTTTTATTTACACGGGGAATATTATATTGATTGTTTTTTTTATAATCACTTGTATCAAACTTACTTATATCGCGTTTTATAGTTTCATAAATATCTGATGTGATAATTTCATATATTAACGAGTCAGTATCAATATATAATAACTTTAAATTATTATTAAAAAATTCTTTTTGCATATAATTATAATGAAAATCATACATTACTGTTTTAGATAAATCTAATATTGAAAAGCCAACATATATAGGTTTATTAAATGTAATATTAGGTTTTAAATGTTCAATAGCCACAACATTTTTATTAAAAATTGTTCGGCTATGAAAATTAGGTCGTGCTATTAAACTTTTTACTCCATAACGACCACCCCATTTTGTTTTTAATTTTATATCACGATGTTTTCTAACATTTTCCATTGTCTTACCAAATACACTATTATTCATTAATTTATACAAGTTTTTTTCAAAATCATTGGTAGCCATTTTTCTTTTTTCTGTATTTAAATCGATATAGTTTTTTAGTCACGGTGATTGACTAAATTTTAAAACTCGATGTATTTTTGACACTTGCATTCCTAAATGTATACATTGCTTTAAATTACTATAATGAATTATATATTTCTCCTTATCATATAAAGTAGTTAAAAGTTTTTTTGTTTACTTCCCGGTGGAATACAATGCTCAGGACAAAGCGGTAAATCTTAATGGAGATTATGTAAACTTTGAGGTTTGAATCATAATTGGACATATATTTATTATTTGCAATTCCATGTCTGTGAGAGCATTGTGATATTCCACCTCTTATACCTTTTTTAATAAAATGTAACATATCAATATCTGTTAAAAGTTCTAATTCAATACTTGTATACTTTAACATAACATCCCAAGAAAGTCCTGGTGCTGTATAATATTGACAGGGATCTAAATTATATGTTTTATAGCACACATCTCGAAAATTTTCAAAAATATCTGTTAACAACAGAACATTGATCTTTAAATATAAGTCTGAATATTCCCCCAATGTTTTCATTTCAAATGCATACCAAACCATTTTGGCATGATTGTAATCATCGCCAGATATATTACAGCCATTAAGTGATCTATAAAAATTATTTTGAGATGGCAACTCAGATTCATTAAGCATATCCCTACTATTTACATATTCATAAGGAAATACACCTTTACGTTTTAATAATTAAGACATTGCTTTAACGATCTATAGTGAAGCACATAATTATACTTGTTATTTAGATTTGGTATTAATTTAACGTCATTTGTTTTAATGCAAGGTGGTTTAATATTTTCAGCACAGAAAGGTAGATCATTGTGTTCATCGTGCAAATAATTAGGATATCTTAAATCGACTTCTAATATATAACCAACATCTGAGTTATCTTCAATAGCTTCTACATTAAATGTTTGTAATTTATATGTATCTAACCATCTAAATCCCTCATGTGGTAAATATTGACTCATAGCCCAACCATATAAGTTATTTGCATCCTAATACATTAAATATTGAGAATCTTTATTTGAATCATAATTGGACATATATTTATTATTTGCAATTCCATGTCTGTGAGAGCATTGTAATATTCCACCTCTTATACCTTTTTTAATAAAATGTAACATATCAATATCTGTTAAAAGTTCTAATTCAATACTTGTATACTTTAACATAACATCCCAAGAAAGTCCTGGTGCTGTATAATATTGACAGGGATCTAAATTATATGTTTTATAGCACACATCTCGAAAATTTCCAAAAATATCTGTTAACAACAGAACATCGATCTTTAAATATAAGTCTGAATATTCCCCCAATGTTTTCATTTCAAATGCATACCAAACCATTTTAGCATGATTGTAATCATCGTCAGATATATTACAGCCATTAAGTGATCTATAAAAATTATTTTGAGATGGCAACTCAGATTCATTAGGCATATCCCTACTATTTACATATTCATAAGGAAATACACCTTTACGTTTTAATAAATTGAAATGATTTTCATTCGGATAGAATTTTTTTAATTCGAAAAATTGTTCTGATAATAAATTTTTTGCAAGTGTTTCTAAACTAGAATGCATAAATCGTAAAGAATCAATAAATCTAAGTTTAATATAGCAGTTATGAACTTTATCATTTTTATCGACTTTTGATTCCACCAAAATATGTTTCGTAAAAGATATATAAGTAGTTGAGGAGAGCGGGTTCTAGGACAGTTGGATGCATTTAGGTCACGATATGCAGAGGGGGCGTGGCTAGACTTGGAAGAATGTAAAAGGGGGTAAGGGTGGGGTGGGGAGTGAGGTGGCGTGGCTAGACAATGTTGAGGGTAATAGTGGGGTAATATGAAAGAGTGAGATAGCGATATTAATTATTACGTGTGTAATAATTAATATCTAATGGTAAAGAGTGAGATACCGATATTAATTATTACGTGTGTAATAATTAATATCTAATGGTAAAGAGTGAGATACCGATATTAATTCTTATGTTTGATTTGTTATTGGTTATAAGATTATGACATTGTTAAATTATTTATAACAGTGTATTTATAACGCATTCCTTCGAATGTAACTTGAAGCACACGTGTTAGCAGGCGTCAGCAAAATGATAATAATTTCAAACATGTCGTATATATTAGAAGAAATATCAAAACTATTGTAATTACTTAATTTATAATATATAAAAATTTAAAATGTATATAATTCTTTTATTTATTTAGTTATTATTGATATTATTTGATAATATAAGTAAGATATATTTAAACATAATATATATACCAAATAAATTTAATTTAGGCATTGATTTAAAGTTAAATTGTGGATTACAGTGTCATTTGTTAATAGATTTAAATATGTTTAATCAATTTAAATTCTTTAATGAAATTATAATCAATCAGAATAATTTCTGTGAAACTTTTAGAGCCGGGTTACTTTTTATATCTGAATTTGGAGACCCTGGATATGAGAGCCAAGACTCACTTGATTGGATTCTTAATGATTAATTTTATTGCACTATTTACTAATAGATTGTAAATTTTGTTGTACATAGAAAATATATCCAAATAAGGATAATTCATAAAGTATAAGGGTGCTAATTCATCCATTGAATTTACATGACTTGAACAATATGAATACAAAATTGCATGACTTAACCAAATATGGGCACAAAATTTTTATAGTACACTTTTATAGAAATTAAGACATAGTACATAAACCCATTACCAAACAGTTTAACTCGGTCTCGGTTTGATTCGGTCAAGTTCGTTGATTCTCACCATTTGCTATTTCATTTGACAGTTGTTACATTGTTTCGTTCCATACACTTATAAAAAAATAGTTTTAGATACATTCTTTTATCTCAAGTTATATTTAAATAATAATAAATATATATAATAAAATATTATATTCTTGTCTGAGCGACGAGTATTTTGAGCAATACCGTTAGTAGGTTAAAGCATATTATTTCTTCGCATATTATGATTTCTTAGCTATATTTAAAAACTTAAAAAGGCTCTACATTACGCCTGATATAATGCAGCACTTTATACAGCTTCATACATGTTTCTCATACGCACTCAAATAATACATTTTAGGGTATATAAAAGAGATAGTAAAATAACAAATATATAATGAATTTTTATAAATTATTGGAATAGTTACGATAGATGTGTAAATATCTCTTATTGTATTGCAATATATTAAAAAATAACTAAATATTTGAGGTTCTGGTAGCCAACTTTATAAACATACTTTTACAGAAATGAGGCTCCTATTTTCTAACTGTTTACCGGACGTCTATATATTTTCTAAATTAAGCTATGTAAGTTAAGACAAAACTATCAGAAGACATTAAATAAAAAGCAACACGGATCCTATACCTTGGAACTGGTATGAGTAGCGTAATTTGTAAAATATAGGCCTTTGAAAAATTGTCAGAAGTTATCAGCTGTCAGGTAAGCAGTTACAAAATAGGAGCCTTTTAAGTCATGGTTATCAAATATAACCTTTAGTGTAAGCAAGTGAGATGACAGTCTTTAAAGTGTTTCTAGTTTAGATAAAAAGAAAATCGAAATATTATTTTGTGTAATTGTTTATTTTTGAAATTCATGTTCATATACAGCAAAAGTATAATAATACCTAATAATTAACATTCTTTTGTCAAAAAATACTTAAACAATATTGCGTGGTGCTTTTGTGTTTAAAACAGGGCCGGTTTTACCATAAGGTGATTCCATGGAGTCTTAAGGAAATAATGCATTTGGAAATAAATATTAACAGATATAATCCTTTGCGGGGATCATCTTATATTGATTTACCAAAGAAAGTTAAAGATAAAAAGGCTATAGTAAATGTAGTAAATAATGATCAAGCTTGCTTTATGTGGGCTATAACTTCAGCATTGTATCCAGCATCAAAAAGTATGGATAGAGTTACATCATATCAATATTATTCAAAAGTACTTAATTCAAATGGTATAGAATTACCGATGAAATTAAAAGATATTAGAACATTTGAGAAGAATAATGATATAAGTGTGAATGTTTATGGACTTGAAAATAATTTCATTGTGGGACCGTTGCATTATACATCTAAAAAGAAGAAACAACATGTTAATTTATTGTATATTGAAGATTTGAGTAATGGACATTATTGTTGGATTAAAAATATATCAAGATTAATAAGAAGTCAATTTACTAAGCATACTAGTAAACAATTTTTGTGTGATGGATGCTTTTCATTTTTTAACACAGAAGATCAGTTAAATAGACATTTAGAATATGATTGCAATAAGATATATACAATCCTTCCTTCTAAGTATAACGCTAAAGATAAATTGGGTAATATGATATCTCAAAACATTTTAAAATTCGATAATCATAAGAATCAATTACGCGTTCCATTTGTGATATATGGAGATTTTGAAACATTATTAAAACCCATTAGTACTTGTTATCCTGAAACTAATACATCATTTTCAAATAATATTCAAATTCATGAACCATATTAAATGTTCCTTTAATGATTCCTTAAGTAAGTTTGTTACGTACAGAGGTATTAATTGCGTTAAAGTATTTATTGAAACAATAACTGAAGACGCTAAACAAATTTATAAAGTCTTAAATAAAGTGAAGCCTTTAAATAAATTATCTGATTGGCAAAAACAGGAATATGATGAAGCTTCTATTTGCCATATTTGTGAAGGTATCCTCAATGGTGATAAAGTGTTAGATCATTGTCATTTAACTGGTAATTAACGAGGAGCTGCTCATAATCATTGCAATTTAAAATTTACAATTCCAAAGTTTATACCTGTCATATTCCATAACTTAAGTAATTACGATAGCCATATAATTGTAAAAGAATTAGGTAATGATAGTGAAAAAATTGAAGTTATTCCAGAAAATAAGGAAAAGTATATATCTTTTACGAAACATATTTTGGTGGAATCAAAAGTCGATAAAAATGATAAAGTTCATAACTGCTATATTAAACTTAGATTTATTGATTCTTTACGATTTATGCATTCTAGTTTAGAAACACTTGCAAAAAATTTATTATCAGAACAATTTTTCGAATTAAAAAAATTCTATCCGAATGAAAATCATTTCAATTTATTAAAACGTAAAGGTGTATTTCCTTATGAATATGTAAATAGTAGGGATATGCTTAATGAATCTGACTTGCCATCTCAAAATAATTTTTATAGCTCACTTAATGGCTGTAATATATCTGACGATGATTACAATCATGCCAAAATGGTTTAGTATGCATTTGAAATGAAAACATTAGGGGAATATTCAGACTTATATTTAAAGATCGATGTTCTGTTGTTAACAGATATTTTTGAAAATTTTCGAGATGTGGGCTATAAAACATATAATATACATTATTTTCAAATAATATTCAAATTCATGAACCATATTCTTTTGCTTATTATATTAAATGTTCCTTTAATGATTCCTTAAGTAAGTTTGTTACATACAGAGGTATTAATTGCGTTAAAGTATTTATTGAAACAATAACTGATACGTACAGAGGTATTAATTGCGTTAAAGTATTTATTGAAACAATAACTGAAGACGCTAAACAAATTTATAAAGTCTTAAATAAAGTGAAGCCTTTAAATAAATTATCTGATTGGCAAAAACAGGAATATGATGTAGCTTCTATTTGCCATATTTGTGAAGGTATCCTCAATGGTGATAAAGTGTTAGATCATTGTCATTTAACTGGTAATTAACGAGGAGCTGCTCATAATCATTGCAATTTAAAATTTACAATTCCAAAGTTTATACCTGTCATATTCCATAACTTAAGTAATTACGATAGCCATATAATTGTAAAAGAATTAGGTAATGATAGTGAAAAAATTGAAGTTATTCCAGAAAATAAGGAAAAGTATATATCTTTTACGAAACATATTTTGGTGGAATCAAAAGTCGATAAAAATGATAAAGTTCATAACTGCTATATTAAACTTAGATTTATTGATTCTTTACGATTTATGCATTCTAGTTTAGAAACACTTGCAAAAAATTTATTATCAGAACAATTTTTCGAATTAAAAAAATTCTATCCGAATGAAAATCATTTCAATTTATTAAAACGTAAAGGTGTATTTCCTTATGAATATGTAAATAGTAGGGATATGCTTAATGAATCTGACTTGCCATCTCAAAATAATTTTTATAGCTCACTTAATGGCTGTAATATATCTGACGATGATTACAATCATGCTAAATGAAAACATTGGGGGAATATTCAGACTTATATTTAAAGATCGATGTTCTGTTGTTAACAGATATTTTGCTATAAAACATATAATTTAGATCCCTGTCAATATTATACAGCACCAGGACTTTCTTGGGATGCTATGTTAAATTATACAAGTATTGAATTAGAACTTTTAACAGATATTGATATGTTACATTTTATTAAAAAAGGTATAAGAGGTGGAATATCACAATGCTCTCACAGACATGGAATTGCAAATAATAAATATATGTCCAATTATGATTCAAATAAAGATTCTCAATATTTAATGTATTGGGATGCAAATAACTAAAGCTATTGAAGATAACTCAGATGTTGGTTATATATAAGAAGTCGATTTAAGATATCCTAATTATTTGCACGATGAACACAATGATCTACCTTTCTGTGCCGAAAATATTAAACCACCTTGCATTAAAACAAATGACGTTAAATTAATACCAAATCTAAATAACAAGTATAATTTTGTGCTTCACAATAGATCGTTAAAGCAATGTCTTAAAAATAATCTGAAAATATAGGTGTAAAACACTATTTAATATGAATACTGGGGTTGTTTCTGAAGTGTCCTGTATTTTTTTCCTTCAATGTATAAGTAAGATTCCGAGGGTAATGTATATACATTATGTTGATTTATTGGGATACGGATTTCGTCATTATTTTCAAAAGTAGTAGTAGAATATGGGTTATATGTATGTATCTCATATTGACTTATAGATTCATCGAAAACGATTTTATCTTCAATATTAAGCATATGAGCGGTCATTGTAGAGTATTTATTTTAAATCCTAACGACTTAAGAAACTGTTTATTTTTTAATGTTATCCTCTTAAAAGGCTTGGTTGGACTACGCTGAGTTTGATTAAACGACGAATTATATATTGTTTTTAAATTATGACATATACCCATTATTGAATCTTTCGTATGTGCAATCTGCAGGAAATTTTTTCTTTTCTAAAATTGATAAGTTCACCTTCTTCATTAACAATTTTTATAGAAATATTATCTATTTTCTGTACAACGATTGGAAGATAAATGATTTGCTTTGGAATTTCTATTATCTTATATCCTGGTGGAACTGCAGGTGAAAACTCATGAATTGTGTGTACTATGGTATAGAATTACCGATGAAATTAAAAGATATTAGAACATTTGAGAAGAATAATGATATAAGTGTGAATGTTTATGGACTTGAAAATAATTTCATTGTGGGACCGTTGCATTATACATCTAAAAAGAAGAAACAACATGTTAATTTATTATATATTGAAGATTTGAGTAATGGACATTATTGTTGGATTAAAAATATATCAAGATTAATAAGAAGTCAATTTACTAAGCATACTAGTAAACAATTTTTGTGTGATGGATGCTTTTCATTTTTTAACACAGAAGATCAGTTAAATAGACATTTAGAATATGATTGCAATAAGATATATACAATCCTTCCTTCTAAGTATAACGCTAAAGATAAATTGGGTAATATGATATCTCAAAACATTTTAAAATTCGATAATCATAAGAATCAATTACGCGTTCCATTTGTGATATATGGAGATTTTGAAACATTATTAAAACCCATTAGTACTTGTTATCCTGAAACTAATACATCATTTTCAAATAATATTCAAATTCATGAACCATATTCTTTTGCTTATTATATTAAATGTTCCTTTAATGATTCCTTAAGTAAGTTTGTTACGTACAGAGGTATTAATTGCGTTAAAGTATTTATTGAAACAATATACAGATACAGATTCATTAATATATCAAATTAAAACAGATGATATATATGACGATATTAAGTGTAATCTAGATAAATTTGATACATCTAATTATCCATTTAATAATGAATTTTCATTACCTTTAATGAACAAAGCTAAATTAGGCTTAATGAAAGATGAATGCGCGAGTAGTATAATTTGGGAGTTTGTTGGGTTAAGGTCAAAAAATGTATGCAATTGATATTGAGGGTTCATTCACAGCTAAAGCAAAAGGAATTAAGAAAAATATTGTAAACAAATTCAATATTAAAGATTATGTAAATTGTTTATCTCAGGATAACATATTATTGATCACAATGAATACCTTTAAATCTATTAAGCATACAATTTATACTCAAATGATAAGTAAAGTAGGTCTTAGTGGAAATGATAATAAAAGATATGTATTAACTGATGGTATAAGTACTTTAACACATGGACATTATAAAATTTAGTACTAATTTTAAGTTAAGTTTAAGTTTTGTATAAATTTATATCTGTTTTAGTTAAGATAATTAAAATGTATATTTATATAACAATTGAAAAATAGCATGATGATCATGTTAACTTTGACTTTCCAAGTTTTCTATAGTTTAAACAAGTTTGTAATTTATGTTGGGATTCAAATAAATATTCCTTTATGGTTATAAGATAATTAAAATGTATATTTATATAACAATTGAAAAATAGCATATTTGTAATAAATAATAATAATAATATATTATTATAAACGTAAGCTTACGTTGAATTACGTTCTTACGTTCCCAGTACGTTCAAGTTACGTTCCAGTACGTTCAAGTTGGGTACTGCTCCTGCATATAACGTATACAATTGTCATCGACTTTATGTACGCATACATTAATATGTCTATGCATATATATATATATATATATATTAGAGCTCTTATGACCAGTGTTAATCATATAAGAATTATATATAACAAAACATTACTAATAAAATATGTGTATCTTATTTTATATGGATGTATTAAATCTTATAATAATAAAACTCAATGGTTTGTGTTTATATATTATTATTATTATTTATTTACAAATATGCTATTTTTCAATTGTTATATAAATATACATTTTAATTATCTTATACCATAAAGGAATATTTATTTGAATCCCAACATAAATTACAAACTTGTTTAAACTATAGAAAACTTGGAAAGTCAAAGTTAACATGATCATCATGCTATTTTTCAATTGTTATATAAATATACATTTTAATTATCTTAACTAAAACAGATATAAATTTATACAAAACTTAAACTTAACTTAAAATTAGTACTAAATTTTATAATGTCCATGTGTTAAAGTACTTATACCATCAGTTAATACATATCTTTTATTATCATTTCCACTAAGACCTACTTTACTTATCATTTGAGTATAAATTGTATGCTTAATAGATTTAAAGGTATTCATTGTGATCAATAATATGTTATCCTGAGATAAACAATTTACATAATCTTTAATATTGAATTTGTTTACAATATTTTTCTTAATTCCTTTTGCTTTAGCTGTGCATGAACCCTCAATATCAATTGCATACATTTTTTGACCTTAACCCAACAAACTCCCAAATTATACTACTCGCGCATTCATCTTTCATTAAGCCTAATTTAGCTTTGTTCAATAAAGGTAATGAAAATTCATTATTAAATGGATAATTAGATGTATCAAATTTATCTAGATTACACTTAATATCGTCATATATATCATCTGTTTTAATTTGATATATTAATGAATCTGTATCTGTATATTGTTTCAATAAATACTTTAACGCAATTAATACCTCTGTACGTAACAAACTTACTTAAGGAATCATTAAAGGAACATTTAATATAATAAGCAAAAGAATATGGTTCATGAATTTGAATATTATTTGAAAATGATGTATTAGTTTCAGGATAACAAGTACTAATGGGTTTTAATAATGTTTCAAAATCTCCATATATCACAAATGGAACGCGTAATTGATTCTTATGATTATCGAATTTTAAAATGTTTTGAGATATCATATTACCCAATTTATCTTTAGCGTTATATTTAGAAGGAAGGATTGTATATATCTTATTGCAATCATATTCTAAATGTCTATTTAACTGATCTTCTGTGTTAAAAAATGAAAAGCATCCATCACACAAAAATTGTTTACTAGTATGCTTAGTAAATTGACTTCTTATTAATCTTGATATATTTTTAATCCAACAATAATGTCCATTACTCAAATCTTCAATATACAATAAATTAACATGTTGTTTCTTTTTTTTAGATGTATAATGCAACGGTCCCACAATGAAATTATTTTCAAGTCCATAAACATTCACACTTATATCATTATTCTTCTCAAATGTTCTAATATCTTTTAATTTCATCGGTAATTCTATACCATAGTACACACAATTCATGAGTTTTCACCTGCAGTTCCACCAGGATATAAGATAATAGAAATTCCAAAGCAAATCATTTATCTTCCAATCGTTGTACAGAAAATAGATAATATTTCTATAAAAATTGTTAATGAAGAAGGTGAACTTATCAATTTTAGAAAAGAAAAAATTTCCTGCAGATTGCACATACGAAAGATTCAATAATGGGTATATGTCATAATTTAAAAACAATATATAATTCGTCGTTTAATCAAACTCAGCGTAGTCCAACCAAGCCTTTTAAGAGGATAACATTAAAAAATAAACAGTTTCTTAAGTCGTTAGGATTTAAAATAAATACTCTACAATGACCGCTCATATGCTTAATATTGAAGATAAAATCGTTTTCGATGAATCTATAAGTCAATATGAGATACATACATATAACCCATATTCTACTACTACTTTTGAAAATAATGACGAAATCCGTATCCCAATAAATCAACATAATGTATATACATTACCCTCGGAATCTTACTTATACATTGAAGGAAAAAAATACAGGACACTTCAGAAACAACCCCAGTATTCATATTAAATGGTGTTTTACACCTATATTTTCAGATTATTTTTAAGACATTGCTTTAACGATCTATTGTGAAGCACAAAATTATACTTGTTATTTAGATTTGGTATTAATTTAACGTCATTTGTTTTAATGCAAGGTGGTTTAATATTTTCGGCACAGAAAGGTAGATCATTGTGTTCATCGTGCAAATAATTAGGATATCTTAAATCGACTTCTAATATATAACCAACATCTGAGTTATCTTCAATAGCTTTAGTTATTTGCATCCCAATACATTAAATATTGAGAATCTTTATTTGAATCATAATTGGACATATATTTATTATTTGCAATTCCATGTCTGTGAGAGCATTGTGATATTCCACCTCTTATACCTTTTTTAATAAAATGTAACATATCAATATCTGTTAAAAGTTCTAATTCAATACTTGTATAATTTAACATAGCATCCCAAGAAAGTCCTGGTGCTGTATAATATTGACAGGGATCTAAATTATATGTTTTATAGCAAAATATCTGTTAACAACAGAACATCGATCTTTAAATATAAGTCTGAATATTCCCCCAATGTTTTTATTTAGCATGATTGTAATCATCGTCAGATATATTACAGCCATTAAGTGAGCTATAAAAATTATTTTGAGATGGCAAGTCAGATTCATTAAGCATATCCCTACTATTTACATATTCATAAGGAAATACACCTTTACGTTTTAATAAATTGAAATGATTTTCATTCGGATAGAATTTTTTTAATTCGAAAAATTGTTCTGATAATAAATTTTTTGCAAGTGTTTCTAAACTAGAATGCATAAATCGTAAAGAATCAATAAATCTAAGTTTAATATAGCAGTTATGAACTTTATCATTTTTATCGACTTTTGATTCCACCAAAATATGTTTCGTAAAAGATATATACTTTTCCTTATTTTCTGGAATAACTTCAATTTTTTCACTATCATTACCTAATTCTTTTACAATTATATGGCTATCGTAATTACTTAAGTTATGGAATATGACAGGTATAAACTTTGGAATTGTAAATTTTAAATTGCAATGATTATGAGCAGCTCCTCGTTAATTACCAGTTAAATGACAATGATCTAACACTTTATCACCATTGAGGATACCTTCACAAATATGGCAAATAGAAGCTTCATCATATTCCTGTTTTTGCCAATCAGATAATTTATTTAAAGGCTTCACTTTATTTAGGACTTTATAAATTTGTTTAGCGTCTTCAGTTATTGTTTCAATAAATACTTTAACGCAATTAATACCTCTGTACGTAACAAACTTACTTAAGGAATCATTAAAGGAACATTTAATATGGTTCATGAATTTGAATATTATTTGAAAATGATGTATTAGTTTCAGGATAACAAGTACTAATGGGTTTTAATAATGTTTCAAAATCTCCATATATCACAAATGGAACGCGTAATTGATTCTTATGATTATCGAATTTTAAAATGTTTTGAGATATCATATTACCCAATTTATCTTTAGCGTTATACTTAGAAGGAAGGATTGTATATATCTTATTGCAATCATATTCTAAATGTCTATTTAACTGATCTTCTGTGTTAAAAAATGAAAAGCATCCATCACACAAAAATTGTTTACTAGTATGCTTAGTAAATTGACTTCTTATTAATCTTGATATATTTTTAATCCAACAATAATGTCCATTACTCAAATCTTCAATATACAATAAATTAACATGTTGTTTCTTCTTTTTAGATGTATAATGCAACGGTCCCACAATGAAATTATTTTCAAGTCCATAAACATTCACACTTATATCATTATTCTTCTCAAATGTTCTAATATCTTTTAATTTCATCGGTAATTCTATACCATTTGAATTAAGTACTTTTGAATAATGTTGATATGATGTAACTCTATCCATACTTTTTGATGCTGGATACAATGCTGAAGTTATAGCCCACATAAAGCAAGCTTGATCATTATTTACTACATTTACTATAGCCTTTTTATCTTTAACTTTCTTTGGTAAATCAATATAAGATGATCCCCGCAAAGGATTATATCTGTTAATATTTATTTCCAAATGCATTATTTCCTTAAGACTCCATGGAATCACCTTATGGTAAAACCGGCCCTGTTTTAAACACAAAAGCACCACGCAATATTGTTTAAGTATTTTTTGACAAAAGAATGTTAATTATTAGGTATTATTATACTTTTGCTGTATATGAACATGAATTTCAAAAATAAACAATTACACAAAATAATATTTCGATTTTCTTTTTATCTAAACTAGAAACACTTTAAAGACTGCGTTCATTAACAATGTATAGTGGATTTTATTATTTCTGCAGGATGTCATCTCACTTGCTGACACTAAAGGTTATATTTGATAACCATGACTTAAAAGGCTCCTATTTTGTAACTGCTTACCTGACAGCTGATAACTTCTGACAATTTTTCAAAGGCCTATATTTTACAAATTACGCTACTCATACCAGTTCCAAGGTATAGGATATGTGTTGCTTTTTATTTAATGTCTTCTGATAGTTTTGTCTTAACTTACATAGCTTAATTTAGAAAATATATAGACGTCCGGTAAACAGTTAGAAAATAGGAGCCTCATTTCTGTAAAAGTATGTTTATAAAGTTGGCTACCAGAACCTCAAATATTTAGTTATTTTTTAATATATTGCAATACAATAAGAGATATTTACACATCTATCGTAACTATTTCAATAATTTATAAAAATTCATTATATATTTGTTATTTTACTATCTCTTTTATATACCCTAAAATGTATTATTTGAGTGCGTATGAGAAACATGTATGAAGCTGTATAAAGTGCTGCATTATATCAGGCGTAATGTAGAGCCTTTTTAAGTTTTTAAATATAGCTAAGAAATCATAATATGCGAAGAAATAATATGCTTTAACCTACTAACGGTATTGCTCAAAATACTCGTCGCTCAGACAAGAATATAATATTTTATTATATATATTTATTATTATTTAAATATAACTTGAGATAAAAGAATGTATCTAAAACTATTTTTTTATAAGTGTATGGAACGAAACAATGTAACAACTGTCAAATGAAATAGCAAATGGTGAGAATCAACGAACTTGACCGAATCAAACCGAGACCGAGTTAAACTGTTTGGTAATGGGTTTATGTACTATGTCTTAATTTCTATAAAAGTGTACTATAAAAATTTTGTGCCCATATTTGGTTAAGTCATGCAATTTTGTATTCATATTGTTCAAGTCATGTAAATTCAATGGATGAATTAGCACCCTTATACTTTATGAATTATCCTTATTTGGATATATTTTCTATGTACAACAAAATTTACAATCTATTAGTAATTAGTGCAATAAAATTAATCATTAAGAATCCAATCAAGTGAGTCTTGGCTCTCATATCCAGGGTCTCCAAATTCAGATATAAAAAGTAACCCGGCTCTAAAAGTTTCACAGAAATTATTCTGATTGATTATAATTTCATCAAAGAATTTAAATTGATTAAACATATTTAAATCTATTAACAAATGACACTGTAATCCACAATTTAACTTTAAATCAATGCCTAAATTAAATTTATTTGGTATATATATTATGTTTAAATATATCTTACTTATATTATCAATTAATATCAATAATAACTAAATAAATAAAAGAATTATATACATTTTAAATTTTTATATATTATAAATTAAGTAATTACAATAGTTTTGATATTTCTTCTAATATATACGACATGTTTGAAATTATTATCATTTTGCTGACGCCTGCTAACACGTGTGCTTCAAGTTACATTCGAAGGAATGCGTTATAAATACACTGTTATAAATAATTTAACACTGTCATAATCTTATAACCAATAACAAATCAAACATAAGAATTAATATCGGTATCTCACTCTTTACCATTAGATATTAATTATTACACACGTAATAATTAATATCGGTATCTCACTCTTTACCATTAGATATTAATTATTACACACGTAATAATTAATATCGCTATCTCACTCTTTCATATTACCCCACTATTACCCTCAACATTGTCTAGCCACGCCACCTCACTCCCCACCCCACCCTTACCCCCTTTTACATTCTTCCAAGTCTAGCCACGCCCCCTCTGCATATCGTGACCTAAATGCATCCAACTGTCCTAGAACCCGCTCTCCTCAACTACTTATATACTTTTCCTTATTTTCTGGAATAACTTCAATTTTTTCACTATCATTACCTAATTCTTTTACAATTATATGGCTTTCGTAATTACTTAAGTTATGGAATATTACAGGTATAAACTTTGGAATTGTAAATTTTAAATTGCAATGATTATGAGCAGCTCCTCGGTAATTACCAGTTAAATGACAATGATCTAACACTTTATCACCAATTGTCATCCACTTTATGTACGCATACTCATACATTAATATGTCTATGCATATATATTAGAGCTCTTATGACCAGTGTTAATCATATAAGAATTATATATAACAAAACATTACTAATAAAATATGTGTATCTTATTTTATATGGATGTATTAAAACATTAAATCTTATAATAATAAAAGTCAATGGTTTGTGTTTAAATATTATTATTTATTTACAAATATGCTATTTTTCAATTGTTATATAAATATACATTTTAATTATCTTAACTAAAACAGATATATATTTATACAAAACTTAAACTTAACTTAAAATTAGTACTAAATTTTATAATGTCCATGTGCTAAAGTACTTATACCATCAGTTAATACATATCTTTAAATCTTATAATAATAAAACTCAATGGTTTGTGTTTAAATATTATTATTATTTATTTACAAATATGCTATTTTTCAATTGTTATATAAATATACATTTTAATTATCTTAACTAAAACAGATATAAATTTATACAAAACTTAAACTTAAACTTAACTTAAAATTAGTACTAAATTTTTCATATACATTATAATATATTTATTAAAACTAAAACGAAATATTGATTCTAAAACAACTGATAGCTAAAAATTATATGTAATATCAGATGCACATAAAATATAACGCTAATTTAAAAATCAATCCCAATTTTTTTCTTCTTCTTCTTCCTTTAATGAATTCAATGAAACAGAAAAACTTATTTCATTTTTATTTTTAAAATAATCAAATTTATTAAGTTTGACTTTTACTTCTAAGTCATACTTTTCAATTGTTCTTAATTTTTCTAATTTTAAATAAAAAGTATGGTTAAACTTATCAAGTCAACATACGTTTTTAACCAAATTCAAATCTATAACTTTATTAATAAAATGGTATTGCAAATAGCGTAATTTATGTAATGTATTTGCACTATATGTATCATCAAAATATCCTGTTACTAATGCTCTTAATATATTTTTAAAATGCTCATGTTGTGCGTCTGATATTATATTATATTTTAGCTCATATTTTTTTCTTAAATTTAACTCTAATTTTGCTACTTTACTGATTGATACACCTAATATTTTAAATCTATAAAAATTACTAACAAGATGATATTCACTACATTCAATTGCCCGCTGCTTTCTATGATAAAGGCATAACTATAAATAAAATTATATAAATAACTAAATTTTTTAATTGGTAAACATATAATAAAAAAACTAACCTGTAATCCAAATTCTGCTATTTTCGGACAGGTGTACTTATAAGTGTCATCTGAATACAGGTATACACAACACAAAAAGTTGTTGTTATCTAAAGACATTTTAAAACTTATATTATTATTAATATAAACAGTTACTACTAAATTAGGTTGTTTTAATACATTCAATAAAAAATTAACTTACAAAGTTATATCAATCTATAGGGTAGTAATTATTGGCAATGGGAGATGGGGCAAAACAGCAATATTCTGTTGACATTTAAAACTGTTATTATTATTATAACTAAATTAAAATTATCTAAAAAGTATTAAAAATTAACTTGTCTAAAAGGGTTCAAACGGTAAAAACTCAAGATTAGGTTGAAACTGCTATAGACACCTGTAAATATTTGAAAACTACTATTAAATTTATTGTAAACATACAAAATCTTATACAAAATTTACTTACCACATAATTATCCACTTCCAAACTGAAATTATTGATAATTTTTTTTTTTTTTTTTTTTTTTTTTTTTTTAAATAGCACTAAATAGCCACTAAATTATTTAAAAACACAAGTTATTTAAAAAGAACTCACTCAGAACAAGACTTTGCATGACAATTTAATAAACAAACTGCACAATACTTAATGTAACACAATCATATTCTTAGACTTATATATAAATTATAATATAAAAATTTAACAGGGTAGCACTTTACTTATTTAATACTATAATATATTTACCATCAGACTATCAATTCTTAATTCTATCATCCCCGCGCATTCAAAATAAATAAAATTCTCGGGGCCCCCGACCCTTCGAGCAGTTTTATTTTAAAAAGTTTGTTTCAACTTAAGTTAGAGCTTTTGGTTTAGCTAATTGTGATTCTACTATTATCCACAACCTATATAGCCTCATACATATGGATCAAACCGCTACCTAATAAATTTGTATAATAAAATATCCTCCTACTATTTTAACAGTTACTGTGGTGTTATAACCTCATATATGTAAAACAACACCATTGTCTGACTTATAAGACTTTATGATTATTACAACACATAAAAAAAATAACTGTATGCTTTGAGAATCATCAATGATATAATGTACGTATATTATAACTTTTAGTATACTTAAATAAATAATCTAATACAACAATACCCAATCCGGCCCTACATTTAACTAAAACATGAAATGTATAACAAAAAAATTTGTCTACGTTTGGAAAATATTGTTTTTTTTTTCTGGTGAGTTACGTTCCCATTACGTTCAAGTTACATTCGAACTAATGCGCTTGTTCTCACACATGCGCTTGTTCTCACACATGTGCTGTTTGCAAATTTCTGGTGAATTCGAAGGTATGTCAAATTCAACGTAACTTATGCGCTTGTTCTCACACATGTGCTGTTTGCAAATTTCTGGTGAATTCGAAGGAATGCGCTATAAATACACTGTTATAAATAATTTAACACTGTCATAATCTTATAACCAATAACAAATCAAACATAAGAATTAATATCGGTATCTCACTCTTTACCACTATTGCTTTCTCACTCATAACCTTGGGTATTGTAGAGAATGTACCAACAGATAAAAGCTGTAATGACGTCATCATCTTCTACTAGGACACGAACATAAACGATTGGCTTCCGGAAATTGACGAAGAATGCAATAATTACGCCAATACTAACACACACGTAATAAATAATATCGCTATCTCACTCTTTCATATTACCCCACTATTACCCCCAACATTGTCTAGCCACGCCACCTCACTCCTCACCACACTATTACCCCCAACATTGTCTAGCCACGCCACCTCACTCCTCACCCCACTATTACCACCAACATTGTCTAGCCACGCCCCCTCTGCATATCGTGACCTATATGCATCCCCACTCCAAACTGTCCTAGAACCGGCTCTCCTACCCTACTCTCGATTACTGCTTATTCTGCACAGTCGCTAAACTGTACATGATGTCATTTAAAAATAAATGTCAGGAATTAGTAAAGTAGAATACGAAAACTAAATCCGTAGTTAGAGATACACTATCATTAGGTGATCCTTTCACTACAAAAGGAATAAAGGAAAGAGTCACTTATTTCACTGAGCTCGAATACTGCGTATTCTGCACAGTCGCTAAACCGTACATAATGTCATTTAAAAAGAAATATTAGGAATTAGTGAAGTAGAATACGAAAAATAAATCCGTATTTAGAGATACACTAACATTATGTGATCCTGTCACTACAAAAGGAATAAAGGAAAGAGTTACTTATTTCACTGAGCTCGAATACTGCGTATTCTGCACAATCGCTAAACTGTACATGATGTCATTTAAAAAGAAATATCAGGACTTAGTGAAGTAGAATACGAAAAATAAATCCGTATTTAAAAAAACACTAACATTATGTGATCCTGTCACTTCAAAAGAAAAAGAGGAAATAGTTACTTATTTCACTGAGCTCGAATACTGCGTATTCTGCACGGTCGCTTAACTGTACATGATGTCATATAAAACGAATTATCAGGAATTAGTAAAGTAGAATACGAAAAATAAATCCGTATTTAGAGATACACTTATATTATGTGATCCTGTCACTACAAAAAAAATAAAGGATGTAGTTATTCCACTGAGCTCGAATACTGCGTATTCTGCACAGTCGCTAAACTGTACATGATGTCATTCAAAAAAAAATATCAGGAATTATTGAAGTAGAATACGAAAAATAAATCCGTATTTAGAGATACACTAACATTATGTGATCCTGTCACTACAAAAGGAATAAAGGAAAGAGATATTAATTTTACTGTGCTCGAATACTGAGTATTCTACACAGTCGCTAAACTGTACAAGATGTCATTAAAAAATAAATATCAGGAATAAGTGAAGTAGAAAACGAAAAATAAATCCATAGTTAGAGATACACTAACATTATGTGATCCTGTCACTACAAAAGGAATAAAGGAAAGAGTTACTTATTTCACTAAACTCGAATACTGAGTATTCTGCACAGTCGCTAAACTGTACATGATGTCATTTAAAAAGAAATATCAGGACTTAGTGAAGTAGAATACGAAAAATAAATCCGTATTTAAAAAAACACTAACATTATGTGATCCTGTCACTTCAAAAGAAATAAAGGAAAGAAATACTTATTACAATGAGCTTGAATAGTGCGTATTCTGCACAGTCGCTTAACTGGACATGATGTCATTTAAAAAGAAATATCAGGAATTAGTGAAGTAGGATACAAAAGTAAATCCGTAGTTAGAGATACACTATCATTATGTGATCCTGTCACTACAAAAGGAATAAAGGAAAGAGTCACATATTTTACTAAGCTCGAGTACTGCGTATTCTGCACAGTCGCTAAACTGTACATGATGTCATTTAAAAAGAAATATCAGGACTTAATGTAGTAGAATACGAAAAATAAATCCGTATTTTAAAAAACACTAACATTATGTGATCCTGTCACTTCAAGAGAAATAAAGAAAAGAGTTACTTATTTCACTGAGCTCGAATACTGCGTATTCTGCACAGTGGCTTAAGTGTACATGATGTCATATAAAAGGAATTATCAGAAATTAGTGAAATAAAATACGAAAAATTAATCCGTATTTAGAGATACACTAATATTATGTGATCCTGTCACTACAAAAAAAATAAAGGATGTAGTTATTCCACTGAGCTCGATACTGCGAATTCTGCACAGTCGCTAAACTGTACATGATGTCATTTAAAACAAAATATCAGGAATTATTGAAATAGAATACGAAAAATAAATCTGTATTAAGAGATACACTAACATTATGTGATCCTGTCACTATAAAATAAATAAAGGAAAGAGTTACTTATTTCACTGAGCTCGAATACTGCGTATTCTGCACAGTCGCTATACTGTACATGATGTCATTTAAAAAGAAATATCAGGAATTAGTAAAGTAGGATACGAAAAGTAAATCCGTAGTTAGAGATACACTACATTATGTGATCTTGTCACTACAAAAGGAATAAAGGAAAGAGTTACTTATTTCACTGAGCTCAAATACTGCGTATTCTGCACAGTCGCTAAACTGTACATGATGTCATTTAAAACGAAATTTTAAGAATTAGTGAAGTAGAATACGAAAAATAAATCCGTATTTAGAGATACACTAACATTATGTGATCCTGTCACTACAAATGGAATAAAGGAAAGAGTTACTTATTTCACTGAGCTCAAATAATGCGTATTCTGCACAGTCGCTAAACTGTACATGATATTATTTGAAAAGAAATTTCAAGAATTAATGAAGTAGAATACGAAAAATAAATCTGTATTTAGAGATACACTAACATTATGTAATCCTGTCACTACAAAAGGAATAAAGGAAAGAGTTACTTATTTCACTGAGCTCGAATACTGCGTATTCTGCACAGTCGCTAAACTGTACATGATGTCATTTAAAAAGAAATATCAGGAATTAGTAAAGTAGAATACGAAAATTAGATCCGTATTTAGAGATACACTAACATTATGTGATCCTGTCACTACAAAAGGAATAATGGAAAGAGTTACTTATTTTACTAAGCTCGAATACTGCGTATCCTGCACAGTCGCTAAACTGTACATGATGTCATTTAAAAAAAAATATCAGGAATTAGTGAAGTAGAATACGAAAAATAAATCCGTATTTAGGGATACACTAAATATATGTGATCCTGTCACTACAAAAGGAATAAAGGAAAGAGTTACTTATTTCACTGAGCTCGAATACTGCGTATTCTGCACAGTCGCTAAACTGTACATGATGTTATTGAAAACGAAATATCAGGAATTAGTGAAGTAGAATACGAAAAAAAAATCCGTATTTAGAGATACACTAACATTATGTCATCCTGTCACTACAAGAGGAATAAAGGAAAAAGTTACTTATTTCACTGAGCTCGAATACTGCGTATTCTGCACAGTTGCTAAACTGTACATGATGTCATTTAAAAATAAATATCAGGAATTAGTAAAGTAGAATACAAAAAAAAAATCCGTAGTTAAAGATACACTAACACTATGTGATCCTGTCACTACAAAAGGAATAAAGGAAAGAGTTACTTATTTCACTGAGCTCCAATACTGCGTGTTCTGCACAGTCGCTAAACTGTACATGATGTCATTTAAAAAAAATATCAGAAATTAGTGAAGTAGAATACGAAAAATTAATCCGTATTTAGAGATACACTAACAATATGTGATCCTGTCACTACAAGAGAAATAAAGGAAAAAGTTACTTATTTCACTGAGCTCGAATACTGCGTATTCTGCACAAACGCTAAACTGAACATGATGTCATTTAAAAAGAAATATCAGGATTTAACAAAGTAGAATACGAAAAATAAATCCGTATTTAGAGATACAATAACATTATGTGATCCTGTCACTACAAAAGGAAAAAACTAAAGAGTTACTTATTTCAATGAGCTCGAATACTGAGTATTCTGCACAGTCGCTAAACTGTACATGATGTCATTTAAAAGAAATATCAGAAATAAGTGAAGTAGAATACGAAAAATAAATTCGTATTTAGAGATACACTAACATTATGTGATCCTGTCACTACAAGAGGAATAAAGGAAAGAGTTACTTATTTTACTAAGCTTGAATACTGCGTATTCTGCGTAGTCGCTAAACTGTACATAATGTCATTTATAAAGAAATATCGAGAATTAGTGAAGTAGAATACGAAAAATAAATCCGTATTTAGAGATACACTAATATTATGTGATCCTGTCACTACAAAAGGAATAAAGGAAAGAGTAACTTATTTCACTGAGCTCAAAAACTGCGTATTCTGCACAGTCGCTAAACTGTACATAATGTCATTTAAAAAGAAATATCAGGAATTAGTGAATTAGAATACGAAAAATAAATCCGTATTTAGAGATACACTAACATTATGTGATCCTGTCACTACAAAAGGAATAAAGGAAAAAGTTACTTATTTCACTGAGCTCGAATACTGCGTATTCTGCACAGTCGCTAAACTGTACATGATGTCATTTAAAAAGAAATATCAGGAATTAGTGAAGTAGAATACGAAAATTAAATCCGTTGTTAGAGATACACTAACATTATGTGATCCTGTCACTACAAAGGAATAAAGGAAAAAGTTACTAAATTCACTAAGCTCGAATACTGCGTATTCTGCACAGTCGCTAATCTGCACATGATGTCATTTAAAACAATGTATCAGGAATTAATGAAATAGAATACGAAAAATAAATCCGTATTTAGAGATACACTAACATTATGTGATCCTGTCACTACAAAAGGAATAAAGAAAAGAGTTACTTATTTCACTGAGCTCAAATACTGCGTATTCTGCACAGTCGGTAAACTGTACATGTTGTTATTTTAAACAAAATATCAGGAAATAATAAAGTAGAATACGAAAATAAATCCGTTGTTAGAGATACACTAACATTATGTGATCCTGTCCCTACAAAAGGAATAAAAGAAAGAGTTACTTATTTCACTGAGTTCGAATACTGCGAATTCTGCACAGTCGCTAAACTGTACATGATGTCATTTAAAAAGAAATATCAGGAATTAGTAAAGTAGAGTACAAAAAATAAATCCGTTTTAAGAGATACACTAACACTATGTGATCCTGTCATTACAAAAAGAATAAAGAAGAAAGTTACTTATTTCACTGAGCTCGAATACTGCGTATTCTGCACAGTCGCTAAACTGTACATGATGTCATTTAAAACGAAATATCAGGAATTATTGAAGTAGAATACGAAAAATAAATCCGAATTTAGAGATACACTTATATTATGTGATCCTGTCACTACAAAAAAAATAAAAGATGTAGTTATTCCACTGAGCTCGAATACTGCGTATTCTGCACAGTCGCTAAACTGTACATGATGTCATTTAAAAAGAAATATCAGGAATTAATGAAGTAGAATACGAAAAATAAATCCGTATTTAGAGATACACTAAAATTATGTGATCCTGTCACTACAAAAGGAATAAAGGAAAGAGTTATTAATTTTACTGTGCTCGAATACTGAGTATTCTACACAGTCGCTAAACTGTACATGATGTCATTAAAAAATAAATATCAGGAATAAGTGAAGAAGAAAACGAAAAATAAATCCATAGTTAGAGATACACTAACATTATGTGATCCTGTCACTACAAAGGAGTAAAGGAAAGAGTTACTTATTTCACTAAACTCGAATACTGAGTATTCTGCACAGTCGCTAAACTGTACATGATGTCATTTAAAAAGAAATATCAGGACTTAGTGAAGTAGAATACGAAAAATAAATCCGTATTTAAAAAAACACTAACATTATGTGATCCTGTCACTTCAAAAGAAATAAAGGAAAGAAATACTTATTACAATGAGCTTGAATACTGCGTATTCTGTACAGTCGCTTAACTGGACATGATGTCATATAAAATGAATTATCAGGAATTAGTGAAGCAGAATACGAAAAATAAATCCGTATTTAGAGATACACTAATATTATGTGATCCTGTCACTACAAAAAAAATAAAGGATGTAGTTATTCCACTGAGCTCGAATACTGCGTATTTTGCACATTCGCTAAACTGTACATGATGTCATTTAAAACGAAATATCAGGAATTATAGAAGTAGAATACGAAAAATAAATCAGTATTTAGAGATACACTAACATTATGTGATCCTGTCACTACAAAGGAATAAAGCAAAGAGTTACTTATTTCACTGTGCTCAAATACTGAGTATTCTGCACAGTCGCTAAACTGTACATGATGTCATTTAAAAATAAATATCAGGAATTAGTGAAGTAGAAAACGAAAATAAATCCGTAGTTAGAGATACACTAACATTATGTGATCCTGTTACTACAAAAGAAATAATGGAAAGAGTTACTTATTTCACTGAGCTCAAATACTGCGTATTCTGCACAGTCGCTAAACTGTACATGTTGTTATTTAAAACAAAATATCAGGAAATAATGAAGTAGAATACGAAAAATAAATCCGTTGTTAGAGATACACGATACACTAACATTATGTGATCCTGTCCCTACAAAAGGAATAAAGGAAAGAGTTACTTATTTCACTGAGTTCGAATACTGCGAATTCTGCACAGTCGCTAAACTGTACATGACGTCATTTAAAAAGAAATATCAGGAATTAGTAAAGTAGAGTACGAAAAATTAATCCGTTTTAAGAGATACACTAACATTATGTGATCCTGTCATTACAAAAAGAATAAAAAAGAAAGTTACTTATTTCACTGAGCTCGAATACTGCGTATTCTGCACAGTCGCTAAACGGTACATGATGTCATTTAAAACGAAATATCAGGAATTATTGAAGTAGAATACGAAAAATAAATCCGACTTTAGAGATACACTTATATTATGTGATCCTGTCACTACAAAAAAAATAAAGGATGTAGTTATTCCACTGAGCTCGAATACTGCGTATTCTGCACAGTCGCTAATCTGTACATGATGTCATTTAAAAGAAATAACAGAAATTAGTGAAGTAGAATACGAAAAATAAATCCGTATTAAGAGATACACTAACATTATGTGATCCTGTCACTATAAAATTAATAAAGGAAAGAGTTACTTATTTCACTGAGCACGAATACTGCGTATTCTGCACAGTCGCTAAACTGTACATGATGTCATTTAAAAAGAAATATCAGGAATAAGTGAAGTAGGATACGAAAAGTAAATCAGTAGTTAGAGATACACTATCATTATGTGATCCTGTCACTACAAAAGGAATAAAGGAAAGAGTGACATATTTCACTAAACTCGAGTACTGCGTATTCTGCACAGTCGCTAAACTGTACATGATGTCATTTAAAAAGAAATATCAGGACTTAATGTAGTAGAATACGAAAAATAAATCCGTATTTTAAAAAACACTAACATTATGTGATCCTGTCACTTCAAGAGAAATAAAGGAAAGAGTTACTTATTTCACTGAGCTCGAATACTGCGTATTCTGCACAGTGGCTTAAGTGTACATGATGTCATATAAAAGGAATTATCAGGAATTAGTGAAATAAAATACGAAAAATTAATCCGTATTTAGAGATACACTAATATTATGTGATCCTGTCACTACAAAAAAAAATAAAGGATGTAGTTATTCCACTGAGCTCGAATACTGCGAATTCTGCACAGTCGCTAAACTGTACATGATGTTATTTAAAACAAAATATCAGGAATTATTGAAATAGAATACGAAAAATAAATCCGTATTAAGAGATACACTAACATTATGTGATCCTGTCACTATAAAATAAATAAAGGAAAGAGTTACTTATTTCACTGAGCTCGAATACTGCGTATTCTGCACAGTCGCTAAACTGTACATGATGTCATATAAAACGAAATATCAGGAATTAGTGAAGTAGAATACGAAAAAAAAATCCGTATTTAAAAATACACTAACATTATGTGATTCTGTCACTGCCAAAGGAATAAAGAAAAAAGTTACTTATTGCACTGAGCTCGAATACTGCGTATTCTGCACAGTCGGTAAACTGTACATTATGTCATTTAAAAAAAAATATCAGGAATTAGTGAAGTAGAATACGAAAAATAAATCCGTAGTTAGAGGTACACTAACATTATGCGATCCTGTCACTACAAAAGGAATAAAGGAAAGAGTTACTTATTTTACTGAGCTCGAATACTGCGTATTCTGCACAGTCGCTAAACTGTACATTATGTCATTTAAAAAGAAATATCAGAAATTAATGAAGTAGAATACGAAAAATAAATCCGTATTTAGAGATACACTAACATTATGTGATCCTGTCACTACAAAGGGAATAAAGGAAAGAATTACTTATTTCACTGAGCTCAAATACTGCGTACTCTGCACAGTCGCTAAACTGTACATGATGTTATTGAAAACGAAATATTAGGAATTAGTGAAGTAGAATACGAAAAAAAAATCCGTATTTAGATATACACTAACATTATGTCATCCTGTCACTACAAGAGGAATAAAGGAAAAAGTTACTTATTTCACTGAGCTCGAATACTGCGTATTCTGCACAGTTGCTAAACTGTACATGATGTCATTTAAAAATAAATATCAGGAATTAGTGAAGTAGAATACAAAAAAAAAATCCGTAGTTAGAGATACACTAACACTATGTGATCCTGTCACTACAAAAGGAATAAAGAAAAGAGTTACTTATTTCACTGAGCTCCAATACTGCGTGTTCTGCACAGTCGCTAAACTGTACATTATGTCATTTAAAAAAAAATATCAGAAATAAGTGAAGTAGAATACGAAAAATAAATTCGTATTTAGAGATACACTAACATTATGTGATCCTGTCACTACAAGAGGAATAAAGGAAAGAGTTACTTATTTTACTAAGCTCGAATACTGCGTATTCTGCGTAGTCGCTAAACTGTACATAATGTCATTTATAAAGAAATATCGAGAATTAGTGAAGTAGAATACGAAAAATAAATCCGTATTTAGAGATACACTAATATTATGTGATCCTGTCACTACAAAAGGAATAAAGGAAAGAGTAACTTATTTCACTGAGCTCGAATACTGCGTATTCTGCACAGTCGCTAAACTGTACATAATGTCATTTAAAAAGAAATATCAGGAATTAGTGAATTAGAATACGAAAAATAAATCCGTATTTAGAGATACACTAACATTATGTGATCTTGTCACACAAAAGAAATAAAGGAAAAAGTTACTTATTTAACTAAGCTCAAATACTGCGTATTCTGCACAGTCGCTAAACTGTACATGATGTTATTTAAAAAGAAATATCAGGAATTAGTGAAGTAGAATACGAAAATTAAATCCGTTGTTAGAGATACACTAACATTATGTGATCCTGTCACTACAAAGGAATAAAGGAAAAAAGTTACTAAATTCACTAAGCTCGAATACTGCGTATCCTGCACAGTCGCTAATCTGCACATGATGTCATTTAAAACAATGTATCAGGAATTAATGAAGTAGAATACGAAAAATAAATCCGTATTTAGAGATACACTAACATTATGTGATCCTGTCACTACAAAAGGAATAAAGAAAAGAGTTACTTATTTCACTGAGCTCAAATACTGCGTATTCTGCACAGTCGCTAAACTGTACATGATGTCATTTAAAAAGAAATATCAGGAATTAGTAAGGTAGAATACGAAAAATAAATCCGTATTTAGAGATACACTAATATAATGTGATCCTGTCACTACAAAAGGAATAAAGAAAAAAGTAACTTATTTCACTGAGCTCGAATACTGCGTATTCTGCACAGTCGCTAAACTGTACATGATATCATTTAAAATAAAATATCAGGAATTATTGAAGTTGAATACGAAAAATTAATCCGTATTTAGTGATACACTAACATTATGTGATCCTGTCACTACAAATGGAATAAAAAAAAATTTACTTATTTGACTGAGCTCGAATACTGCGTATTCTGCACAGTCGCTAAACTGTACATGATGTCATTTAAAAAGAAATATCAGGAATTAGTGAAGTAGTATACAACAAATAAATCCGTATTTAGAGATACACTAACATTATGTGATCCTGTCACTAAAAGGAATTAAGGAAAGATTTACTTATTTCACTGAGCTCGAATACTGCGTATTCTGCACAATCGCTAAACTGTACATGATGTCATTTAAAAAGAAATATCAGGACTTAGTAAAGTAGAATACGAAAAATAAATCCGTATTTAAAAAAACACTAACATTATGTGTTCCTGTCACTTCAAAAGATATAGAGGAAATAGTTACTTATTTCACTGAGCTCGAATACTGCGTATTCTGCACAGTCGCTTAACTGTACATGATGTCATATAAAACGAATTATCAGGAATTAGTAAAGTAGAATACGAAAAATAAATCCGTATTTAGAGATACACTTATATTATGTGATCCTGTCACTACAAAAAAAATAAAGGATGTAGTTATTCCACTGAGCTCGAATACTGCGTATTCTGCACAGTCGCTAAACTGTACATGATGTCATTCAAAAAGAAATATCAGGAATTATTAAAGTAGAATACGAAAAATAAATCCGTATTTAGAGATACACTAACATTATGTGATCCTGTCACTACAAAAGGAATAAAGGAAAGAGTTATTAATTTTACTGTGCTCGAATACTGAGTATTCTACACAGTCGCTAAACTGTACATGATGTCATTAAAAAATAAATATTAGGAATAAGTGAAGTAGAAAACGAAGAATAAATCCATAGTTAGAGATACACTAACATTATGTGATCCTGTCACTACAAAAGGAATAAAGGAAAGAGTTACTTATTTCACTAAACTCGAATACTGAGTATTCTGCACAGTCGCTAAACTGTACATGATGTCATTTAAAAAGAAATATCAGGACTTAGTGAAGTAGAATACGAAAAATAAATCCGTATTTAAAAAAACACTAACATTATGTGATTCTGTCACTTCAAAAGAAATAAAGGAAAGAAATACTTATTACAATGAGCTTAAATACTGCGTATTCTGCACAGTCGCTTAACTGGACATGATGTCATATAAAATGAATTATCAGGAATTAGTGAAGCAGAATACAAAAAATAAATCCGTATTTAGAGATACACTAATATTATGTGATCCTGTCACTACAAAAAAAATAAAGGATGTAGTTATTCCACTGAGCTCGAATACTGCGTATTCTGCACATTCGCTAAACTGTACATAATGTCATTTTAAACGAAATATCAGGAATTATTGAAGTAGAATACGAAAAATAAATCAGTATTTAGAGATACACTAACATTATGTGATTCTGTCACTACAAAAGGAATAAAGCAAAGAGTTACTTATTTCACTGTGCTCAAATACTGAGTATTCTGCACAGTCGCTAAACTGTACATGATGTCATTTAAAAATAAATATCAGGAATTAGTGAAGTAGAAAACGAAAAATAAATCCGTAGTTAGAGATACACTAACATTATGTGATCCTGTTACTACAAAAGAAATAATGGAAAGAGTTACTTATTTCACTGAGCTCAAATACTGCGTATTCTGCACAGTCGCTAAACTGTACATGTTGTTATTTAAAACAAAATATCAGGAAATAATGAAGTAGAATACGAAAAATAAATCCGTTGTTAGAGATACACTAACATTATGTGATCCTGTTCCTACAAAAGGAATAAAGGAAAGAGTTACTTATTTCACTGAGTTCGAATACTGCGAATTCTGCACAGTCGCTAAACTGTACATGATGTCATTTAAAAAGAAATATCAGGAATTAGTAAAGTAGAGTACGAAAAATAAATCCGTTTTAAGAGATACACTAACATTATGTGATCCTGTCATTACAAAAAGAATAAAGAAGAAAGTTACTTATTTCACTGAGCTCGAATACTGCGTATTCTGCACAGTCGCTAAACTGTACATGATGTCATTTAAAACGAAATATCAGGAATTATTGAAGTAGAATACGAAAAATAAATCCGAATTTAGAGATACACTTATATTATGTGATCCTGTCACTACAAAAAAAATAAAAGATGTAGTTATTCCACTGAGCTCGAATACTGCGTATTCTGCACAGTCGCTAAACTGTACATGATGTCATTTAAAAAGAAATATCAGGAATTATTGAAGTAGAATACGAAAAATAAATCCGTATTTAGAGATACACTAAAATTATGTGATCCTGTCACTACAAAAGGAATAAAGGAAAGAGTTATTAATTTTACTGTGCTCGAATACTGAGTATTCTACACAGTCGCTAAACTGTACATGATGTCATTAAAAAATAAATATCAGGAATAAGTGAAGAAGAAAACGAAAAATAAATCCATAGTTAGAGATACACTAACATTATGTGATCCTGTCACTACAAAAGGAGTAAAGGAAAGAGTTACTTATTTCACTAAACTCGAATACTGAGTATTCTGCACAGTCGCTAAACTGTACATGATGTCATTTAAAAAGAAATATCAGGACTTAGTGAAGTAGAATACGAAAAATAAATCCGTATTTAAAAAAACACTAACATTATGTGATCCTGTCACTTCAAAAGAAATAAAGGAAAGAAATACTTATTACAATGAGCTTGAATACTGCGTATTCTGTACAGTCGCTTAACTGGACATGATGTCATATAAAATGAATTATCAGGAATTAGTGAAGCAGAATACGAAAAATAAATCCGTATTTAGAGATACACTAATATTATGTGATCCTGTCACTACAAAAAAAATAAAGGATGTAGTTATTCCACTGAGCTCGAATACTGCGTATTTTGCACATTCGCTAAACTGTACATGATGTCATTTAAAACGAAATATCAGGAATTATAGAAGTAGAATACGAAAAATAAATCAGTATTTAGAGATACACTAACATTATGTGATCCTGTCACTACAAAAGGAATAAAGCAAAGAGTTACTTATTTCACTGTGCTCAAATACTGAGTATTCTGCACAGTCGCTAAACTGTACATGATGTCATTTAAAAATAAATATCAGGAATTAGTGAAGTAGAAAACGAAAAATAAATCCGTAGTTAGAGATACACTAACATTATGTGATCCTGTTACTACAAAAGAAATAATGGAAAGAGTTACTTATTTCACTGAGCTCAAATACTGCGTATTCTGCACAGTCGCTAAACTGTACATGTTGTTATTTAAAACAAAATATCAGGAAATAATGAAGTAGAATACGAAAAATAAATCCGTTGTTAGAGATACACTAACATTATGTGATCCTGTCCCTACAAAAGGAATAAAGGAAAGAGTTACTTATTTCACTGAGTTCGAATACTGCGAATTCTGCACAGTCGCTAAACTGTACATGACGTCATTTAAAAAGAAATATCAGGAATTAGTAAAGTAGAGTACGAAAAATTAATCCGTTTTAAGAGATACACTAACATTATGTGATCCTGTCATTACAAAAAGAATAAAAAAGAAAGTTACTTATTTCACTGAGCTCGAATACTGCGTATACTGCACAGTCGCTAAACGGTACATGATGTCATTTAAAACGAAATATCAGGAATTATTGAAGTAGAATACGAAAAATAAATCCGACTTTAGAGATACACTTATATTATGTGATCCTGTCACTACAAAAAAAATAAAGGATGTAGTTATTCCACTGAGCTCGAATACTGCGTATTCTGCACAGTCGCTAATCTGTACATGATGTCATTTAAAAAGAAATAACAGAAATTAGTGAAGTAGAATACGAAAAATAAATCCGTATTAAGAGATACACTAACATTATGTGATCCTGTCACTACAAAAGGAATAAAGGAAAGAGTGACATATTTCACTAAACTCGAGTACTGCGTATTCTGCACAGTCGCTAAACTGTACATGATGTCATTTAAAAAGAAATATCAGGACTTAATGTAGTAGAATACGAAAAATAAATCCGTATTTTAAAAAACACTAACATTATGTGATCCTGTCACTTCAAGAGAAATAAAGGAAAGAGTTACTTATTTCACTGAGCTCGAATACTGCGTATTCTGCACAGTGGCTTAAGTGTACATGATGTCATATAAAAGGAATTATCAGGAATTAGTGAAATAAAATACGAAAAATTAATCCGTATTTAGAGATACACTAATATTATGTGATCCTGTCACTACAAAAAAAATAAAGGATGTAGTTATTCCACTGAGCTCGAATACTGCGAATTCTGCACAGTCGCTAAACTGTACATGATGTTATTTAAAACAAAATATCAGGAATTATTGAAATAGAATACGAAAAATAAATCCGTATTAAGAGATACACTAACATTATGTGATCCTGTCACTATAAAATAAATAAAGGAAAGAGTTACTTATTTCACTGAGCTCGAATACTGCGTATTCTGCACAGTCGCTAAACTGTACATGATGTCATATAAAACGAAATATCAGGAATTAGTGAAGTAGAATACGAAAAAAAAATCCGTATTTAAAAATACACTAACATTATGTGATTCTGTCACTGCCAAAGGAATAAAGAAAAAAGTTACTTATTGCACTGAGCTCGAATACTGCGTATTCTGCACAGTCGGTAAACTGTACATTATGTCATTTAAAAAAAAATATCAGGAATTAGTGAAGTAGAATACGAAAAATAAATCCGTAGTTAGAGGTACACTAACATTATGCGATCCTGTCACTACAAAAGGAATAAAGGAAAGAGTTACTTATTTTACTGAGCTCGAATACTGCGTATTCTGCACAGTCGCTAAACTGTACATTATGTCATTTAAAAAGAAATATCAGAAATTAATGAAGTAGAATACGAAAAATAAATCCGTATTTAGAGATACACTAACATTATGTGATCCTGTCACTACAAAGGGAATAAAGGAAAGAATTACTTATTTCACTGAGCTCAAATACTGCGTACTCTGCACAGTCGCTAAACTGTACATGATGTTATTGAAAACGAAATATTAGGAATTAGTGAAGTAGAATACGAAAAAAAAATCCGTATTTAGATATACACTAACATTATGTCATCCTGTCACTACAAGAGGAATAAAGGAAAAAGTTACTTATTTCACTGAGCTCGAATACTGCGTATTCTGCACAGTTGCTAAACTGTACATGATGTCATTTAAAAATAAATATCAGGAATTAGTGAAGTAGAATACAAAAAAAAAATCCGTAGTTAGAGATACACTAACACTATGTGATCCTGTCACTACAAAAGGAATAAAGAAAAGAGTTACTTATTTCACTGAGCTCCAATACTGCGTGTTCTGCACAGTCGCTAAACTGTACATTATGTCATTTAAAAAAAAATATCAGAAATAAGTGAAGTAGAATACGAAAAATAAATTCGTATTTAGAGATACACTAACATTATGTGATCCTGTCACTACAAGAGGAATAAAGGAAAGAGTTACTTATTTTACTAAGCTCGAATACTGCGTATTCTGCGTAGTCGCTAAACTGTACATAATGTCATTTATAAAGAAATATCGAGAATTAGTGAAGTAGAATACGAAAACTAAATCCGTATTTAGAGATACACTAATATTATGTGATCCTGTCACTACAAAAGGAATAAAGAAAAGAGTAACTTATTTCACTGAGCTCGAATACTGCGTATTCTGCACAGTCGCTAAACTGTACATAATGTCATTTAAAAAGAAATATCAGGAATTAGTGAATTAGAATACGAAAAATAAATCCGTATTTAGAGATACACTAACATTATGTGATCTTGTCACTACAAAAGAAATAAAGGAAAAAGTTACTTATTTAACTAAGCTCAAATACTGCGTATTCTGCACAGTCGCTAAACTGTACATGATGTTATTTAAAAAGAAATATCAGGAATTAGTGAAGTAGAATACGAAAATTAAATCCGTTGTTAGAGATACACTAACATTATGTGATCCTGTCACTACAAAGGAATAAAGGAAAAAAGTTACTAAATTCACTAAGCTCGAATACTGCGTATCCTGCACAGTCGCTAATCTGCACATGATGTCATTTAAAACAATGTATCAGGAATTAATGAAGTAGAATACGAAAAATAAATCCGTATTTAGAGATACACTAACATTATGTGATCCTGTCACTACAAAAGGAATAAAGAAAAGAGTTACTTATTTCACTGAGCTCAAATACTGCGTATTCTGCACAGTCGCTAAACTGTACATGATGTCATTTAAAAAGAAATATCAGGAATTAGTAAGGTAGAATACGAAAAATAAATCCGTATTTAGAGATACACTAATATAATGTGATCCTGTCACTACAAAAGAAATAAAGAAAAAAGTAACTTATTTCACTGAGCTCGAATACTGCGTATTCTGCACAGTCGCTAAACTGTACATGATGTCATTTAAAAAGAAATATCAGGAATTATTGAAGTAGAATACGAAAAATAAATCCGTATTTAGAGATACACTAACATTATGTGATCCTGTCACTACAAAAGGAATAAAGGAAAGAGTTATTAATTTTACTGTGCTCGAATACTGAGTATTCTACACAGTCGCTAAACTGTACATGATGTCATTAAAAAATAAATATCAGGAATAAGTGAAGAAGAAAACGAAAAATAAATCCATAGTTAGAGATACACTAACATTATGTGATCCTGTCACTACAAAAGGAGTAAAGGAAAGAGTTACTTATTTCACTAAACTCGAATACTGAGTATTCTGCACAGTCGCTAAACTGTACATGATGTCATTTAAAAAGAAATATCAGGACTTAGTGAAGTAGAATACGAAAAATAAATCCGTATTTAAAAAAACACTAACATTATGTGATCCTGTCACTTCAAAAGAAATAAAGGAAAGAAATACTTATTACAATGAGCTTGAATACTGCGTATTCTGTACAGTCGCTTAACTGGACATGATGTCATATAAAATGAATTATCAGGAATTAGTGAAGCAGAATACGAAAAATAAATCCGTATTTAGAGATACACTAATATTATGTGATCCTGTCACTACAAAAAAAATAAAGGATGTAGTTATTCCACTGAGCTCGAATACTGCGTATTCTGCACAGTCGCTAATCTGTACATGATGTCATTTAAAAAGAAATAACAGAAATTAGTGAAGTAGAATACGAAAAATAAATCCGTATTAAGAGATACACTAACATTATGTGATCCTGTCACTATAAAATTAATAAAGGAAAGAGTTACTTATTTCACTGAGCACGAATACTGCGTATTCTGCACAGTCGCTAAACTGTACATGATGTCATTTAAAAAGAAATATCAGGAATAAGTGAAGTAGGATACGAAAAGTAAATCAGTAGTTAGAGATACACTATCATTATGTGATCCTGTCACTACAAAAGGAATAAAGGAAAGAGTGAAATATTTCACTAAACTCGAGTACTGCGTATTCTGCACAGTCGCTAAACTGTACATGATGTCATTTAAAAAGAAATATCAGGACTTAATGTAGTAGAATACGAAAAATAAATCCGTATTTTAAAAAACACTAACATTATGTGATCCTGTCACTTCAAGAGAAATAAAGGAAAAAGTTACTTATTTCACTGAGCTCGAATACTGCGTATTCTGCACAGTGGCTTAAGTGTACATGATGTCATATAAAAGGAATTATCAGGAATTAGTGAAATAAAATACGAAAAATTAATCCGTATTTAGAGATACACTAATATTATGTGATCCTGTCACTACAAAAAAAATAAAGGATGTAGTTATTCCACTGAGCTCGAATACTGCGAATTCTGCACAGTCGCTAAACTGTACATGATGTCATTTAAAACAAAATATCAGGAATTATTGAAATAGAATACGAAAAATAAATCCGTATTAAGAGATACACTAACATTATGTGATCCTGTCACTATAAAATAAATAAAGGAAAGAGTTACTTATTTCACTGAGCTCGAATACTGCGTATTCTGCACAGTCGCTAAACTGTACATGATGTCATATAAAACGAAATATCAGGAATTAGTGAAGTAGAATACGAAAAAAAAATCCGTATTTAAAAATACACTAACATTATGTGATTCTGTCACTGCCAAAGGAATAAAGAAAAAAGTTACTTATTGCACTGAGCTCGAATACTGCGTATTCTGCACAGTCGGTAAACTGTACATTATGTCATTTAAAAAAAAATATCAGGAATTAGTGAAGTAGAATACGAAAAATAAATCCGTAGTTAGAGGTACACTAACATTATGCGATCCTGTCACTACAAAAGGAATAAAGGAAAGAGTTACTTATTTTACTGAGCTCGAATACTGCGTATTCTGCACAGTCGCTAAACTGTACATTATGTCATTTAAAAAGAAATATCAGAAATTAATGAAGTAGAATACGAAAAATAAATCCTTATTTAGAGATACACTAACATTATGTGATCCTGTCACTACAAAGGGAATAAAGGAAAGAGTTACTTATTTCACTGAGCTCAAATACTGCGTATTCTGCACAGTCGCTAAACTGTACATGATGTTATTGAAAACGAAATATTAGGAATTAGTGAAGTAGAATACGAAAAAAAAATCCGTATTTAGATATACACTAACATTATGTCATCCTGTCACTACAAGAGGAATAAAGGAAAAAGTTACTTATTTCACTGAGCTCGAATACTGCGTATTCTGCACAGTTGCTAAACTGTACATGATGTCATTTAAAAATAAATATCAGGAATTAGTGAAGTAGAATACAAAAAAAAAATCCGTAGTTAGAGATACACTAACACTATGTGATCCTGTCACTACAAAAGGAATAAAGAAAAGAGTTACTTATTTCACTGAGCTCCAATACTGCGTGTTCTGCACAGTCGCTAAACTGTACATTATGTCATTTAAAAAAAAATATCAGAAATAAGTGAAGTAGAATACGAAAAATAAATTCGTATTTAGAGATACACTAACATTATGTGATCCTGTCACTACAAGAGGAATAAAGGAAAGAGTTACTTATTTTACTAAGCTCGAATACTGCGTATTCTGCGTAGTCGCTAAACTGTACATAATGTCATTTATAAAGAAATATCGAGAATTAGTGAAGTAGAATACGAAAAATAAATCCGTATTTAGAGATACACTAATATTATGTGATCCTGTCACTACAAAAGGAATAAAGGAAAGAGTAACTTATTTCACTGAGCTCGAATACTGCGTATTCTGCACAGTCGCTAAACTGTACATAATGTCATTTAAAAAGAAATATCAGGAATTAGTGAATTAGAATACGAAAAATAAATCCGTATTTAGAGATACACTAACATTATGTGATCTTGTCACTACAAAAGAAATAAAGGAAAAAGTTACTTATTTAACTAAGCTCAAATACTGCGTATTCTGCACAGTCGCTAAACTGTACATGATGTTATTTAAAAAGAAATATCAGGAATTAGTGAAGTAGAATACGAAAATTAAATCCGTTGTTAGAGATACACTAACATTATGTGATCCTGTCACTACAAAGGAATAAAGGAAAAAAGTTACTAAATTCACTAAGCTCGAATACTGCGTATCCTGCACAGTCGCTAATCTGCACATGATGTCATTTAAAACAATGTATCAGGAATTAATGAAGTAGAATACGAAAAATAAATCCGTATTTAGAGATACACTAACATTATGTGATCCTGTCACTACAAAAGGAATAAAGAAAAGAGTTACTTATTTCACTGAGCTCAAATACTGCGTATTCTGCACAGTCGCTAAACTGTACATGATGTCATTTAAAAAGAAATATCAGGAATTAGTAAGGTAGAATACGAAAAATAAATCCGTATTTAGAGATACACTAATATAATGTGATCCTGTCACTACAAAAGGAATAAAGAAAAAAGTAACTTATTTCACTGAGCTCGAATACTGCGTATTCTGCACAGTCGCTAAACTGTACATGATATCATTTAAAATAAAATATCAGGAATTATTGAAGTTGAATACGAAAAATTAATCCGTATTTAGTGATACACTAACATTATGTGATCCTGTCACTACAAATGGAATAAAAAAAAATTTACTTATTTGACTGAGCTCGAATACTGCGTATTCTGCACAGTCGCTAAACTGTACATGATGTCATTTAAAAAGAAATATCAGGAATTAGTGAAGTAGTATACAACAAATAAATCCGTATTTAGAGATACACTAACATTATGTGATCCTGTCACTAAAAGGAATTAAGGAAAGATTTACTTATTTCACTGAGCTCGAATACTGCGTATTCTGCACAATCGCTAAACTGTACATGATGTCATTTAAAAAGAAATATCAGGACTTAGTAAAGTAGAATACGAAAAATAAATCCGTATTTAAAAAAACACTAACATTATGTGTTCCTGTCACTTCAAAAGATATAGAGGAAATAGTTACTTATTTCACTGAGCTCGAATACTGCGTATTCTGCACAGTCGCTTAACTGTACATGATGTCATATAAAACGAATTATCAGGAATTAGTAAAGTAGAATACGAAAAATAAATCCGTATTTAGAGATACACTTATATTATGTGATCCTGTCACTACAAAAAAAATAAAGGATGTAGTTATTCCACTGAGCTCGAATACTGCGTATTCTGCACAGTCGCTAAACTGTACATGATGTCATTCAAAAAGAAATATCAGGAATTATTAAAGTAGAATACGAAAAATAAATCCGTATTTAGAGATACACTAACATTATGTGATCCTGTCACTACAAAAGGAATAAAGGAAAGAGTTATTAATTTTACTGTGCTCGAATACTGAGTATTCTACACAGTCGCTAAACTGTACATGATGTCATTAAAAAATAAATATTAGGAATAAGTGAAGTAGAAAACGAAGAATAAATCCATAGTTAGAGATACACTAACATTATGTGATCCTGTCACTACAAAAGGAATAAAGGAAAGAGTTACTTATTTCACTAAACTCGAATACTGAGTATTCTGCACAGTCGCTAAACTGTACATGATGTCATTTAAAAAGAAATATCAGGACTTAGTGAAGTAGAATACGAAAAATAAATCCGTATTTAAAAAAACACTAACATTATGTGATTCTGTCACTTCAAAAGAAATAAAGGAAAGAAATACTTATTACAATGAGCTTAAATACTGCGTATTCTGCACAGTCGCTTAACTGGACATGATGTCATATAAAATGAATTATCAGGAATTAGTGAAGCAGAATACAAAAAATAAATCCGTATTTAGAGATACACTAATATTATGTGATCCTGTCACTACAAAAAAAATAAAGGATGTAGTTATTCCACTGAGCTCGAATACTGCGTATTCTGCACATTCGCTAAACTGTACATAATGTCATTTTAAACGAAATATCAGGAATTATTGAAGTAGAATACGAAAAATAAATCAGTATTTAGAGATACACTAACATTATGTGATTCTGTCACTACAAAAGGAATAAAGCAAAGAGTTACTTATTTCACTGTGCTCAAATACTGAGTATTCTGCACAGTCGCTAAACTGTACATGATGTCATTTAAAAATAAATATCAGGAATTAGTGAAGTAGAAAACGAAAAATAAATCCGTAGTTAGAGATACACTAACATTATGTGATCCTGTTACTACAAAAGAAATAATGGAAAGAGTTACTTATTTCACTGAGCTCAAATACTGCGTATTCTGCACAGTCGCTAAACTGTACATGTTGTTATTTAAAACAAAATATCAGGAAATAATGAAGTAGAATACGAAAAATAAATCCGTTGTTAGAGATACACTAACATTATGTGATCCTGTTCCTACAAAAGGAATAAAGGAAAGAGTTACTTATTTCACTGAGTTCGAATACTGCGAATTCTGCACAGTCGCTAAACTGTACATGATGTCATTTAAAAAGAAATATCAGGAATTAGTAAAGTAGAGTACGAAAAATAAATCCGTTTTAAGAGATACACTAACATTATGTGATCCTGTCATTACAAAAAGAATAAAGAAGAAAGTTACTTATTTCACTGAGCTCGAATACTGCGTATTCTGCACAGTCGCTAAACTGTACATGATGTCATTTAAAACGAAATATCAGGAATTATTGAAGTAGAATACGAAAAATAAATCCGAATTTAGAGATACACTAACATTATGTGATCCTGTTACTACAAAAGAAATAAAGGAAAGAGTTACTTATTTCACTGAGCTCGAATACTGCGTATTCTGCACAGTCGCTAATCTGTACATGATGTCATTTAAAAAGAAATAACAGAAATTAGTGAAGTAGAATACGAAAAATAAATCCGTATTAAGAGATACACTAACATTATGTGATCCTGTCACTATAAAATAAATAAAGGAAAGAGTTACTTATTTCACTGAGCACGAATACTGCGTATTCTGCACAGTCGCTTAACTGTACATGATGTCATTTAAAAACAAATATCAGGAATTAGTGAAGTAGGATACGAAAAGTAAATCCGTAGTTAGAGATACACTATCATTATGTGATCCTGTCACTACAAAAGGAATAAAGGAAAGAGTCACATATTTCACTAAGGTCGAGTACTGCGTATTCTGCACAGTCGCTAAACTGTACATGATGTCATTTAAAAAGAAATATCAGGACTTAATGTAGTAGAATACAAAAAATAAATCCGTATTTTAAAAAACACTAACATTATGTGATCCTGTCACTTCAAGAGAAATAAAGGAAAGAGTTACTTATTTCACTGAGCTCGAATACTGCGTATTCTGCACAGTGGCTTAAGTGTACATGATGTCATATAAAAGGAATTATCAGGAATTAGTGAAATAAAATACGAAAAGTTAATCCGTATTTAGAGATACACTAATATTATGTGATCCTGTCACTACAAAAAAAATAAAAGATGTAGTTATTCCACTGAGCTCGAAAACTGCGAATTCTGCACAGTCGCTAAACTGTACATGATGTCATTTAAAACAAAATATCAGGAATTATTGAAATAGAATACGATAAATAAATCCGTATTAAGAGATACACTAACATTATGTGATCCTGTCACTATAAAATAAATAAAGGAAAGAGTTACTTATTTTACTGAGCTCGAATACTGCGTATTCTGCACAGTCGCTAAACTGTACATGATGTCATTTAAAAAAATATATCAGGAATTAGTAAAGTAGGATACGAAAAGTAAATCCGTAGTTAGAGATACACTAACATTATGTAATCTTGTCACTACAAAAGGAATAAAGGAAAGAGTTACTTATTTCACTGAGCTCGAATACTGCGTATTCTGCACAGTCGCTAAACTGTACATGATGTCATTTAAAACGAAATTTTAGGAATTAGTGAAGTAGAATACGAAAAATAAATCCGTATTTAGAGATACACTAACATTATGTGATCCTGTCACTACAAAGGGAATAAAGGAAAGAGTTACTTATTTCACTGAGCTCAAATACTGCGTATTCTGCACAGTCGCTAAACTGTACATGATATTATTTAAAAAGAAATTTCAAGAATTAATGAAGTAGAATACGAAAAATAAATCTGTATTTAGAGATACACTAACATTATGTAATCCTGTCACTACAAAAGGAATAAAGGAAAGAGTTACTTATTTCACTGAGCTCGAATACTGCGTATTCTGCACAGTCGCTAAACTGTACATGATGTCATTTAAAAAGAAATATCAGGAATTAGTGAAGTAAAATACGAAAATTATATCCGTATTTAGAGATACACTAACATTATGTGATCCTGTTACTACAAAAGGAATAATGGAAAGAGTTACTTATTTTACTAAGCTCGAATACTGCGTATCCTGCACAGTCGCTAAACTGTACATGATGTCATTTAAAAAAAAATATCAGGAATTAGTGAAGTAGAATACGAAAAATAAATCCGTATTTAGGGATACACTAAATATATGTGATCCTGTCACTACAAAAGGAACAAAGGAAGTTACTTATTTTACTGAGCTCGAATACTGCGTATTTTGCACAGTCGCTTAACTGTACATGATGTCATATAAAACGAAATATCAGGAATTAGTGAAGTAGAATACGAAAAATAAATCCGTATTTAAAATTACACTAACATTGTGTGATTCTGTCACTGCAAAAGGAATAAAGAAAAAAGTTACTTATTGCACTGAGCTCGAATACTGCGTATTCTGCACAGTCGGTAAACTGTACATTATGTCATTTAAAAAAAAATATCAGGAATTAGTGAAGTAGAATACGAAAAAAAAATTCGTAGTTAGAGATACACTAACATTATGTGATCCTGTCACTACAAAAGGAATAAAGGAAAGAGTTACTTATTTTACTGAGCTCGAATACTGCGTATTCTGCACAGTCGCTAAACTGTACATGATGTCATTTAAAAAGAAATATCAGAAATAAGTGAAGTAGAATACGAAAAATAAATTGGTATTTAGAGATACACTAACATTATGTGATCCTGTCACTACAAGAGGAATAAAGGAAAGAGTTACTTATTTTACTAAGCTCGAATACTGCGTATTCTGCGTAGTCGCTAAACTGTACATAATGTCATTTATAAAGAAATATCGAGAATTAGTGAAGTAGAATACGAAAAATAAATCCGTATTTAGAGATACACTAATATTATGTGATCCTGTCACTACAAAAGGAATAAAGGAAAGAGTAACTTATTTCACTGAGCTCGAATTCTGCGTATTCTGCACAGTCGCTAAACTGTACTTGATGTCATTTAAAAAGAAATATCAGGAATTAGTGAAGTAGAATACGAAAATTAAATCCGTTGTTAGAGATACAATAACATTATGTGATCCTGTCACTACAAAAAAATAAAGGAAAAAGTTACTTAATTCAATAAGCTCGAATACTGCGTATTCTGCACAGTCGCTGATCTGCACATGATGTCATTTAAAACAATATATCAGGAATTATTGAAGTAGAATACGAAAAATAAATCCGTATTTAGAGATACACTAACATTATGTGATCCTGTCACTACAAAAGGAATAAAGAAAAGAGTTACTTATTTCACTGAGCTTAAATACTGCGTATTCTGCACAGTCGCTAAACTGTACATGATGTCATTTAAAAAGAAATGTCAGGAATTAGTAAGGTAGAATACGAAAAATAAATCCGTATTTAGAGATACACTAATATAATGTGATCCTGTCACTACAAAAGGAATAAAGGAAAAAGTTACTTATTTCACTGGGCTTGAATAATGCGTATTCTGCACAGTCGCTAAACTGTACATGATATCATTTAAAATAAAATATCAGGAATTATTGAAGTTGAATACGAAAAATTAATCCGTATTTAGTGATACACTAACATTATGTGATCCTGTCACTACAAATGGAATAAAAAAAAATTTACTTATTTGACTGAGCTCGAATACTGCGTATTCTGCACAGTCGCTAAACTGTACATGATGTCATTTAAAATGGAATATCAGGAATTAGTGAAGTAGTATACAACAAATAAATCCGTATTTAGAGATACACTAACATTATGTGATCCTGTCACTGAAAGGAATAAAGGAAAGATTTACTTATTTCACTGAGCTCGAATACTGCGTATTCTGCACAGTCGCTAAACTGTACATGATGTCATTTAAAAAAATATCAGGATTCATTGAAGTAGAATACGAAAAATAAATCCGTATTTAGAGATACAATAACATTATGTGATCCTGTCACTACAAAAGGAATAAAGAAAAGAGTTACTTATTTCACTGAGCTCGAATACTGCGTATTCTGCACAGTCACTATACTGTACATGATGTCATTTAAAAAGAAATATCAGAAATTAATGATGTAGAATACGAAACATAAATCCGTATTTAGAGATACACTAACATTATGTGATCCTGTCACTACAAAAGGAATAAAAAAAAATTTACTTATTTCACTGAGCTCGAATACTGCGTATTCTGCACAGTCGCTAAACTGTACATGATGTCATTTAAAAAGAAATATCAGGAATTAGTGAAGTAGTATACAACAAATAAATCCGTATTTAGAGATACACTAACATTATGTGATCCTGTCACTACAAAAGGAATAAAGGAAAGAGTTACTTATTTCACTGAGCTCGAATACTGCGTATTCTGCACGGTCGCTAAACTGTACATGATGTCATTTAAAAAAAAATATCAGGATTTATTGAAGTAGAATACGAAAAATAAATCCGTATTTAGAGATACAATAACATTATGTGATCCTGTCACTACAAAAGAAATAAAGGAAAGAGTTACTTATTTCACTGAGCTCGAATACTGCGTATTCTGCGTAGTCGCTAAACTGTACATGATGTCATTTATAAAGAAATATCGGGAATTAGTGAAGTTGATAACGAAAAATAAATCCGTATTTAGAGATACACTAACATTATGTGATCCTGTCACTACAAAAGGAATAAAGAAAAGAGTTACTTATTTCACTGAGCTCGAATACTGCGTATTCTGCACAGTCGCTAAACTGTACATGATGTCATTTAAAAAAAAAAATAAGAAATTAGTGAAGTAGAAAACGAAAAATAAATCCGTAGTTAGAGATACACTAACATTATGTGATCCTGTCACTACAAAAGGAATAAAATAAAGAGTTACTTATTTCACTGAGCTCGAATACTGCGTATTCTGCACAGTCGCTAAACTGTACATTATGTCATTTAAAACGCAATATCAGGAATTAATAAAGTAGAATACGAAAAGAAAATCCGTATTTAGAGATACACTAACATTATGTGATCCTGTCCCTACAAAAGGAATAAAGAAAAGAGTTACTTATTTTACTGAGCTCGAATACTGCGTATTCTGCACAGTCGCTAAACTGTAAATGATGTCATTTAAAAAAAAATATCAGGAATTAGTAAAGTAGAATACGAAAAATAAATCCGTATTTAGAAAAACACTAACATTATGTGATCCTGTCACTACAAAAGAAATAAAGAAAAGAGTTACTTATTTCACTGAGCTCGAATACTGCGTATTCTGCACAGTCGCTAAACTGTACATGATGTCATTTAAAAAGAAATATCAGGATTTGATGAAGTAGAATACGAAAAATAAATTGCGTATTTAGAAATACAATAACATTATGTGATCCTGTCACTACAAAAGGAATAAAGGAAAGAGTTACTTATTTCACTGAGCTTAAATACTGAGTATTCTGCACAGTCGCTAAACTGTACATGATGTCATTTAAAAAGATATATCAGGAATTAGTGAAGTAAAATACGAAAAATAAATCCGTATTTAGAGATACACTAACATTATGTGATCCTGTCACTACAAAAGGAATAAAGGAAAGAGTTACTTATTTCACTGAGCTCGAATACTGCGTATTCTGCACAGTCGCTAAACTGTACATGATGTCATTTAAAAGGAAATATCAGGAATTAGTGAAGTAGAATACGAAAAATAAATCCGTATTTAAAGATACACTAACATTATGTGATCCTGTCACTACAATAGGAGTAAAGGAAAGAGTTACTTATTTTACTGAGCTCGAATACTGCGTATTCTGCGTAGTCGCTAAACTGTACATGATGTCATTTATAATGAAATATCGGGAATTAGTGAAGTAGAATACATGATGTCATTTAAAAAGAAATATCAGGAATTAGTGAAGTAAAATACGAAAAATAAATCCGTATTTAGAGATACACTAACATTATGTGATCCTGTCACTACAAAAGGAATAAAGGAAAGATTTACTTATTTCACTGAGCTCGAATACTGCGTATTCTGCACAGTCGCTAAATTGTACATGATGTTATTTAAAAAGAAATATCAGGAATTAGTGAAGTAGAATACGAAAAATAAGTCCGTTTTTAGAGATACACTAACATAATGTGATCCTGTCACTACAAGAGGAGTAAAGGAAAGAGTTACTTATTTTACTGAGCTCGAATACTGCGTATTCTGCGTAGTCGCTAAATTGTACATGATGTCATTTATAAAGAAATATCGGGAATTAGTGAAGTAGAATTCGAAAAATAAATCCGTATTTAGAGATACAGTAACATTATGTAATCCTGTCACTACAAAAGGAATAAAGGAAAGAGTTACTTATTTCACTGAGCTCGAATACTGCGTATTCTGCACAGTCGCTAAACTGTACATGATGTCATTTAAAACGAAATATCAGGAATTAGTGAAGTAGAATACGAAAAATAAATCTGTATTTAGAGATACACTATCATTATGTGATCCTGTCACTACAAAAGGAATAAAGGAAAAAGTTACTTATTTTACTGAGCTCGAATACTGCGTATTCTGCACAGTCGCTAAACTGTACATGATGTCATTTAAAAAGAAATATCAGGAATTAGTGAAGTAGAATACGAAAAATAAATCCGTAGTAAGAGATACACTAACATTATGTGATCCTGTCACTACAAAAGGAATAAAGGAAAAAGTTACTTATTTCACTGAGCTCGAATACTGCGTATTCTGCACAGTCGCTAAACTGTACATGATATCATTTAAAATAAAATGTCAGGAATTATTGAAGTTGAATACGAAAAATTAATCCGTATTTAGTGATATACTTACATTATGTGATCCTGTCACTACAAATGGAATAAAAAAAAATTTAATTATTTGACTGAGCTCGAATACTGCGTATTCTGCACATTCGCTAAACTGTACATGATGTCATTTAAAAAGAAATATCAGGAATTAGTGAAGTAGTATACAACAAATAAATCCGTATTTAGAGATACACTAACATTATGTGATCCCGTCACTAAAAGGAATAAAGAAAAGATTTACTTATTTCACTGAGCTCGAATACTGCGTGTTCTGCACAGTCGCTAAACTGTACATGATGTCATTTAAAAAAATATCAGGATTTATTGATGTAGAATACGAAAAATAAATCCGTATTTAGAGATACAATAACATTATGTGATCCTGTCACTACAAAAGGAATAAAGAAAAGAGTTACTTATTTCACTGAGCTCGAATACTGCGTATTCTGCACAGTCACTAAACTGTACATGATGTCATTTAAAAAGAAATATCAGAAATTAATGAAGTAGAATACGAAACATAAATCCGTATTTAAAGATACACTAACATTATGTGATCCTGTCACTACAAAAGGAATAAAATTTTTTTTACTTATTTCACTGAGCTCGAATACTGCGTATTCTGCACAGTCGCTAAACTGTACATGATGTCATTTAAAAAGAAATATCAGGAATTAGTGAAGTAGTATACAACAAATAAATCCGTATTTAGAGATACACTAACATTATGTGATCCTGTCACTACAAAAGGAATAAAGGAAAGAGTTACTTATTTCACTGAGCTCGAAAACTGCGTATTCTGCACGGTCGCTGAACTGTACATGATGTCATTTAAAAAAAAATATCAGGATTTATTGAAGTAGAATACGAAAAATAAATCCGTATTTAGAGATACAATAACATTATGTGATCTTGTCACTACAAAAGGAATAAAGGAAAGAGTTACTTATTTCACTGAGCTCGAATACTGCGTATTCTGCGTAGTCGCTAAACTGTACATGATGTCATTTATAAAGAAATATCGGGAATTAGTGAAGTTGATAACGAAAAATAAATCCGTATTTAGAGATACACTAACATTATGTGATCCTGTCACTACAAAAGGAATAAAGAAAAGAGTTACTTATTTCACTGAGCTCGAATACTGCGTATTCTGCACAGTCGCTAAACTGTACATGATGTCATTTAAAAAAAAAAATAAGAAATTAGTGAAGTAGAAAACGAAAAATAAATCCGTAGTTAGAGATACACTAACATTATGTGATCCTGTCACTACAAAAGGAATAAAATAAAGAGTTACTTATTTTACTGAGCTCGAATACTGCGTATTCTGCACAGTCGCTAAACTGTACATTATGTCATTTAAAACGCAATATCAGGAATTAATAAAGAAGAATACGAAAAGAAAATCCGTATTTAGAGATACACTAACATTATGTGATCCTGTCCCTACAAAAGGAATAAAGAAAAGAGTTACTTATTTTACTGAGCTCGAATACTGCGTATTCTGCACAGTCGCTAAACTGTAAATGATGTCATTTAAAAAAAAATATCAGGAATTAGTAAAGTAGAATACGAAAAATAAATCCGTATTTAGAAAAACACTAACATTATGTGATCCTGTCAACACAAAAGGAATAAAGGAAAAACTTACTTATTTCACTGAGCTCGAATACTGCGTATTCTGCACAGTCGCTAAACTGTACATGATGTCATTTAAAAGAAATTTTAGAAATTAGTGAAGTAGAATACGAAAAGTAAATCCGTAAACTGTACATGATGTCATTTTAAAAGAAATATTAGAAATAAATGAAGTAGAATACGAAAAATAAATCCGTATTTAGAAATACACTAACATTATGTGATCCTGTCACTACAAAAGGAATAAAGGAAAGAGTTACTTATTTTACTGAGCTCGAATACTGCGTAATCTGCACAGTCGCTAAACTGTACATGATGTCACTTAAAACGAAATATCAGGAATTAATGAAGTAGAATACGAAAAATAAATCCGTATTTAGAGATACACTAACATTATGTGATCCTGTCACTACAAAAGGAATAAAGGAAAAAGTTACTTTTTTCACTGAGCTCGAATACTGCGTTTTCTGCACAGTCGCTAAACTGTACATGATGTCATTTAAAAAGGAATATCAGAAATAAATGAAGTAGAATACGAAAAATAAATCCGTATTTAGAGATACACTAACATTATGTGATCCTGTCACTACAAGAGGAATAAAGGAAAGAGTTACTTATTTCACTGAGCTCAAATACTGCGTATTCTGCATAGTCGCTAAACTGTACATGATGTCATTTAAAACGAGATATCAGGAATTAGTGAAGTAGAATACGAAAAATAAATCCGTATTTAAAAATACACTAACATTATGTGATCCTGTCACTACAAAAGGAATAAAGGAAAAAGTTACTTATTTTACTGAGCTTAAATACTGCGTATTCTGCACAGTCGCTAAACTGTACATGATGTCATTTAAAAAGAAATATCAAGAATTAGTGAAGTAGAATACGAAAAATAAATCCGTAGTTAGAGATAGAGTTAATTATTTAAAGGAAAGAGTTACTTATGTCACTGAGCTCAAATACTGCGTATTCTGCATAGTCGCTAATCTGTACATGATGTCATTTAAAACGAGATATCAGGAATTAGTGAAGTAGAATACGAATAATAAATCCGTATTTAGAAATACACTAACATTATGTGATCCTGTCACTACAAAAGGAATAAAGGAAAGAGTTACTTATTTCACTGAGCTCAAATACGGCAAATTCTGCACAGTCGCTAAACTGTACATGATGTCATTTAAAAAGAAATATCAGAAATTAATGAAGAAGAATACAAAAAATAAATCCGTGTTTAGAGACACTAACATTATGTGATCCTGTCACTACAAAAGGAATAAAGAAAAGAGTTACTTATTTCACTGAGCTCGAATACTGCGTATTCTGCACAGTCGCTAAACTCTACATGTTGTCATTTAAAAAGAAATATCAGGAATTAGTGAAGTAGAATACAAAAAATAAATCCGTATTTAAAGGTACACTAACATTATGTGATCCTGTCACTACAAAAGGAATAAAGGAAAGAGTTACTTATTTGACTGAGCTCGAATACTGCGTATTCTGCACAGTAGTTGAACTGTACATGATGTCATTTAAAAAGAAATATCAGGAATAAGTGAAGTAGAATACGAAAAATAAATCTGTAGTTAGAGATACACTTACATTATGTGATCCTGTCACTACAAAAGGAATAAAGGAAAGAATTACTTATTTCACTGAGTATAAAAAATGCGAATTCTGCACAGTCGCTAAACTGTACATGATGTCATTTAAAAAGAAATAACAGAAATTAATAAAGTAGAATACGAAAAATAAATCCGTATTTAGAGATACACTAACATTATGTGATCCTGTCAGTACAAAAGGAATAAAGAAAAAAGTTACTTGATTCACTGAGCTCAAATACTGCGTATTCTGCACAGTCGCTAAACTGTACATGATGTCATTTAAAAAAAAAAATAAGGAATTAGTGAAGTAGAATACAAAAAATAAATCCGTTGTAAGAGATACACTAACATTATGTGATTCTGTCACAACAATAGGAAAAAAGGAAAGAGTTAATTATTTCACTGAGCTCGAATACTGCGTATTCTGCACAGTCGCTAAACTGTACATGATGTCATTTAAAAGGAAATATCAGACATTAATGAAGTAGAATACGAAAAATTAATCCGTATTTAGAGATACACTAACATTATGTGATCCTGTTACTACAAGAGAAATAAAGGAAAAAGTTACTTATTTCACTAAGCTCGAATACTGCGTATTCTGCACAGTCGCTAAACTGTACATGATGTCATTTAAAAATAAATATCAAGAATTAGTGAAGTAGAATACGAAAAAAAAATCTGTAGTTAGAGATACACTAACACTATGTGATACTGTCACTACAAAAGGAATAAAGGAAAGAGTTACTTATTTCACTAAGCTTCAATACTGCGTGTTCTACACAGTCGCCAAACTGTACATGATGTCATTTAAAAAGAAATATCAGAAATTAGTAAAGTAGAATACGAAAAATAAATCCGTATTTAGAGATACACTAACATTATGTGATCCTGTCACTACAAGAGGAATAAAGGAAAAAGTTACTTATTTCACTGAGCTCGAATACTGCGTATTCTGCACAGTCGCTAAACAGAACATGATGTCATTTAAAAAGTAATATCAGGATTGAATGAAGTAGAATACGAAAAATAAATCCGTATTTAGAGATACAATAACATTATGTGATACTGTCACTTTCAAAGGAAAAAAGGAAAGAGTTACTTATTTCACTGAGCTCGAATACTGAGTATTCTGCACAGTCGCTAAACTGTACATGATGTCAATTAAAAAGAAATATCAGGAATTAGTAAAGTAGAATACGAAAAATAAATCCGTATTTAGAGATACACTAACATTATGTGATCCTGTCACTACAAAAGGAATAAAAGAAAGAGTTACTTATTTCACTGAGCTCAAATACTGCGTATTCTGCACAGTCGCTGAACTGTACATGATGTCATTTAATAAGAAATATCAGGAATTAGTAAAGTAGAATACGAAAAATAAATCCGTATTCAGAAAAACACTAACACTATGTGATCCTGTCACTACAAGAGGAATAAAGGAAAGAGTTAATAATTTAACTGAGCTTGAATACAGCGTATTCTGCGTAGTCGCTAAACTGTACATGATGTCATTTATAAAGAAATATCGGGAATTAGTGAAGTAGTATACGAAAAATAAATCCGTATTCAGAGATACACTTACATTTTGTAATCCTGTCACTACAAAAGGAATAAAGGAAAGAGTTAATAATTTAACTGAGCTTGAATACAGCGTATTCTGCGTAGTCGCTAAACTGTACATGATGTCATTTATAAAGAAATATCGGGAATTAGTGAAGTAGAATACGAAAAATAAATCCGTATTTAGAGATACACTAACATGATGTGATCCTGTCACTACAAAAGGAATAAAGGAAAAAATAACTTATTTCACTGAGCTCGAATACTGCGTATTCTGCACAGTCGCTTAACTGTACATGATGTCATTTAAAAAGAAATATCAGGAATTAGTGAAGTAGAATACGAAAAATAAATCCTTATTTAGAGATACACTAACATTATGTGATCCTGTCACTACAAGAGGAATAAAAAAAAAAGTTACTTATTTCACTGAGCTCGAATACTGCGTATTCTGCACAGTCGCTAAACTGTACATGATGTCATTTAAAAAGACATATCAGGAATTAGTGAAGTAGAATACGAAAATTAAATCTGTAGTTAGAGATACACTAACATTATGTGATCCTGTCACTACAAAAGGAATAGAGGATGTAGTTATTTCACTGAGCTCGAATACTGCGTATTCTGCACAGTCGCTAAACTGCACATGATGTCATTTAAAACGAAATATCAGGAATTAATGAAGTAGAATACGAAAAATATATCCGTATTTAGAGATACACTAACATTATGTGATCCTGTCACTACAAAAGAAATAAAGGAAAGAGTTAGTTATTTCACTGAGCTCAAATACTGCGTATTCTGCACAGTCGCTAAACTGTACATGATGTCATTTAAAAAGAAATATCAGGAATTAGTAAAGTAGAATACGAAAAATAAATCCGTATATAGAGATACACTAACATTATGTGATCCTGTCACTACAAAAGAAATAAAGGAAAAAGTTACTTATTTTACTGAGCTCGAATACTGCGTATTCTGCACAGTCGCTAAACTGTACATGATGTCATTTAAAAAGAAATATCAGGAATTAGTGAAGTAGAATACGAAAAATAAATCCGTAGTAAGAGATACACTAACATTATGTGATCCTGTCACTACAAAAGGAATAAAAGAAAAAGGTACTTATTTCACTGAGCTCGAATACTGCGTATTCTGCACAGTCGCTAAACTGTACATGATGTCATTTAAAATGAAATATCAGGAATTATTAAAGTTGAATACGAAAAATTAATTCGAATTTAGTGATACACTAACATTATGTGATCCTGTCACTACAAAAGAAATAAAGGAAAGAGTGACTTATTTTATTAAACTCAAATACTGCGTATTCTACACATTTGCCAAACTGTACATAATGTCATTTAAAAAGAAATATTAGGAATAAGTGAAGTAGAATACGAAAAATAAATCCGTATTTATAGATACACTAACATTATGTTATCCTGTCACTATAAAAGAAATAAAGAAAAGAGTTACTTATTTCACTGAGCTCGAATACTGCGTATTCTGCACAGTCGCTAAACTGTACATGATGTCATTTAAAAAGAAATATCAGGATTTGATGAAGTAGAATACGAAAAATAAATTCCGTATTTAGAAATACAATAACATTATGTGATCCTGTCACTACAAAAGGAATAAAGGAAAGAGTTACTTATTTCACTGAGCTTAAATACTGAGTATTCTGCACAGTCGCTAAACTGTACATGATGTCATTTAAAAAGAAATATCAGGAATTAGTGAAGTAAAATACGAAAAATAAATCCGTATTTAGAGATACACTAACATTATGTGATCCTGTCACTACAAAAGGAATAAAGGATGTAGTTATTTCACTGAGCTCGAATACTGCGTATTCTGCACAGTCGCTAAACTGCACATGATGTCATTTAAAACGAAATATCAGGAATTAATGAAGTAGAATACGAAAAATATATCCGTATTTAGAGATACACTAACATTATGTGATCCTGTCACTACAAAAGAAATAAAGGAAAGAGTTAGTTATTTCACTGAGCTCAAATACTGCGTATTTTGCACAGACGCTAAACTGTACATGATGTCATTTAAAAAGAAATATCAGGAATTAGTAAAGTAGAATACGAAAAATAAATCCGTATTCAGAGATACACTAACATTTTGTGATCCTGTCACTACAAGAGGAATAAAGGAAAGAGTTAATAATTTAACTGAGCTTGAATACAGCGTATTCTGCGTAGTCGCTAAACTGTACATGATGTTATTTATAAAGAAATATCGGGAATTAGTGAAGTAGAATACGAAAAATATATCCGTATTTAGAGATACACTAACATTATGTGATCCTGTCAGTACAAAAGGAATAAAGAAAAGAGTTACTTATTTCACTGAGCTCAAATACTGCGTATTCTGCACAGTCGCTCAACTGTACATGATGTCATTTAATAAGAAATATCAGGAATTAGTAAAGTAGAATACGAAAAATAAATCCGTATTCAGAGATACACTAACATTTTGTGATCCTGTCACTACAAGAGGAATAAAGGAAAGAGTTAATAATTTAACTGAGCTTGAATACAGCGTATTCTGCGTAGTCGCTAAACTGTACATGATGTTATTTATAAAGAAATATCGGGAATTAGTGAAGTAGAATACGAAAAATAAATCCGTATTTAGAGATACACTAACATGATGTGATCCTGTCACTACAAAAGGAATAAAGGAAAGAGTAACTTATTTCACTGAGCTCGAATACTGCGTATTCTGCACAGTCGCTTAACTGTACATGATGTCATTTAAAAAGAAATATCAGGAATTAGTGAAGTAGAATACGAAAAATAAATCCGTATTTAGAGATACACTAACATTATGTGATCCTGTCACTACAAAAGGAATAAAAAAAAAAGTTACTTATTTCACTGAGCTCGAATACTGCGTATTCTGCACAGTCGCTAAACTGTACATGATGTCATTTAAAAAGACATATCAGGAATTAGTGAAGTAGAATACGAAAATTAAATCTGTAGTTAGAGATACACTAACATTATGTGATCCTGTCACTACAAAAGTAATAGAGGATGTAGTTATTTCACTGAGCTCGAATACTGCGTATTCTGCACATTCGCTAAACTGCACATGATGTCATTTAAAACGAAATATCAGGAATTAATGAAGTAGAATACGAAAAATATATCCGTATTTAGAGATACACTAACATTACGTGATCCTGTCACTACAAAAAAAATAAAGGAAAGAGTTAGTTATTTCACTGAGCTCAAATACTGCGTATTCTGCACAGTCGCTAAACTGTACATGATGTCATTTAAAAAGAAATATCAAGAATTAGTAAAGTAGAATACGAAAAATAAATCCGTATTTAGAGATACACTAACATTATGTGATCCTGTCACTACAAAAGGAATAAAGGAAAAAGTTACTTATTTCACTGAGCTCGAATACTGCGTATTCTGCACAGTCGCTAAACTGTACATGATGTCATTTAAAATGAAATATCAGGAATTATTAAAGTTGAATACGAAAAATTAATTCGAATTTAGTGATACACTAACATTATGTGATCCTGTCACTACAAAAGAAATAAAGGAAAGAGTGACTTATTTTATTAAACTCAAATACTGCGTATTCTACACATTTGCCAAACTGTACATAATGTCATTTAAAAAGAAATATTAGGAATTAGTGAAGCAGAATACGAAAAATAAAACCGTATTTAGGAATACACTAACATTATGTTATCCTGTCACTACAAAAGAAATAAAGAAAAGAGTTACTTATTTCACTGAGCTCAAATACTGCGTATTCTGAACAGTCGCTAAACTGTACATAATGTCATTTAAAAAGAAATATCAGGATTTGATGAAGTAGAATACGAAAAATAAATTGCGTATTTAGAAATACAATAACATTATGTGATCCTGTCACTACAAAAGGAATAAAGGAAAGAGTTACTTATTTCACTGAGCTTAAATACTGAGTATTCTGCACAGTCGCTAAACTGTACATGATGTCATTCAAAAAAATATATCAGGAATTAGTGAAGTAAAATACGAAAAATAAATCCGTATTTAGAGATACACTAACATTATGTGATCCTGTCACTACAAAAGGAATAAAGGAAAGAGTTACTTATTTCACTGAGCTCGAATACTGCGTATTCTGCACAGTCGCTAAACTGTACATGATGTCATTTAAAAAGAAATATCAGGAATTAGTGAAGTAGAATACGAAAAATAAATCCGTATTTAAAGATACACTAACATTATGTGATCCTGTCACTACAAAAGGAGTAAAGGAAAGAGTTACTTATTTTACTGAGCTCGAATACTGCGTATTCTGCGTAGTCGCTAAACTGTACATGATGTCATTTATAATGAAATATCGGGAATTAGTGAAGTAGAATACATGATGTCATTTAAAAAGAAATATCAGGAATTAGTGAAGTAAAATACGAAAAATAAATCCGTATTTAGAGATACACTAACATTATGTGATCCTGTCACTACAAAAGGAATAAAGGAAAGATTTACTTATTTCACTGAGCTCGAATACTGCGTATTCTGCACAGTCGCTAAACTGTACATGATGTCATTTAAAAAGAAATATCAGGAATTAGTGAAGTAGAATACGAAAAATAAATCCGTTTTTAGAGATACACTAACATAATGTGATCCTGTCACTACAAGAGGAGTAAAGGAAAGAGTTACTTATTTTACTGAGCTCGAATACTGCGTATTCTGCGTAGTCGCTAAATTGTACATGATGTCATTTATAAAGAAATATCGGGAATTAGTGAAGTAGAATACGAAAAATAAATCCGTATTTAGAGATACAGTAACATTATGTGATCCTGTCACTACAAAAGGAATAAAGGAAAGAGTTACTTATTTCACTGAGCTCGAATACTGCGTATTCTGCACAGTCGCTAAACTGTACAAGATGTCATTTAAAACGAAATATCAGGAATTAGTGAAGTAGAATACAAAAAATAAATCCGTATTTAGAGATACACTATCATTATGTGATCCTGTCACTACAAAAGGAATAAAGGAAAAAGTTACTTATTTTACTGAGCTCGAATACTGCGTATTCTGCACAGTCGCTAAACTGTACATGATGTCATTTAAAAAGAAATATCAGGAATTAGTGAAGTAGAATACGAAAAATAAATCCGTAGTAAGAGATACACTAACATTATGTGATCCTGTCACTACAAAAGAAATAAAGAAAAGAGTGACTTATTTTACTGAGCTCCAATACTGCGAATTCTGCACATTTGCCAAACTGTACATGATGTCATTTAAAAAGAAATATCAGGAATTAGTAAAGTAGAATACGAAAAATAAATCCGTATTTAGGGATACACTAACATTATGTAATCCTGTCACTACAAAAGGAATAAAGGAAGTTACTTATTTTACAGAGCTCGAATACTGCGTATTTTGCACAGTCGCTAAACTGCACATGATGTCATTTAAAACGAAATGTCAGGAATTAATGAAGTAGATCACGAAAAATAAATCCGTATTGATAGATACACTAACATTATGTGATCCTGTCACTACAAAAGGAATAAAGGAAAGAGTTACTTATTTCACTTAACTTAAATACTGCGCATTCTGCACAGTCGCAAAACTGTACATGATGTCATTTAAAAAGAAATATCAAGAATAAGTGAAGTAGAATACGAAAAATAAATTCGTATTTAAAGACACACTAACATTAGGTGATCCTGTCACTACAAAAGAAATAAAGGAAAGAGTTACTTATTTGACTGAGCTCGAATACTGCGTATTCTGCACAGTAGCTGAACTGTACATGATGTCATTTAAAAAGAAATATCAGGAATAAGTAAAGTAGAATACGAAAAATAAATCCGTAGTTAGAGATACACTTACATTATGTGATCCTGTCACTACAAAAGGAATAAAGAAAAGAATTACTTATTTCACTGAGTTTAAATACTGCGAATTCTGCACAGTCGCTAAACTGTACATGATGTCATTTAAAAAGAAATATCAGAAATTAATAAAGTAGAATACGAAAAATAAATCCGTATTTAGAGATACACTAACATTATGTGATCCTGTCAGTACAAAAGAAAAAAAAAAAAAAGTTACTTGATTCACTGAGCTCAAATACTGCGTATTCTGCACAGTCGCTAAACTGTACAAGATGTCTTAAAAAAAAAAAAATAAGGAATTAGTAAAGTAGAATACAAAAAATAAATCCGTTGTTAGAGATACACTAACATTATGTGATTCTGTCACTACAATAGGAATAAAGGAAAGAGTTAATTATTTCACTGAGCTCGAATACTGCGTATTCTGCACAGTCGCTAAACTGTACATGATGTCATTTAAAAGGAAATATCAGAAATTAATGAAGTAGAATACGAAAAATAAATCCGTATTTAGAGATACACTAACATTATGTGATCCTGTAACTACAAGAGGAATAAAGGAAAAAGTTACTTATTTCACTAAGCTCGAATACTGCGTATTCTGCACAGTCGCTAAACTGTACATGATGTCATTTAAAAATAAATATCAGGAATTAGTGAAGTAGAATACGAAAAATAAATCCGTATTTAGAGATACACTAACATTATGTGATCCTGTCACTACAAGAGGAATAAAGGAAAAAGTTACTTATTTCACTGAGCTCGAATACTGCGTATTCTGCACAGTCGCTAAACTGAACATGATGTCATTTAAAAAGTAATATCAGGATTGAATGAAGTAGAATACGAAAAATAAATCCGTATTTAGAAATACAATAACATTATGTGATTCTGTCACTACAAAAGGAAAAAAGGAAAGAGTTACTTATTTCACTGAGCTCGAATACTGAGTATTCTGTACAGTCGCTAAACTGTACATGATGTCATTTAAAAAGAAATATCAGGAATTAGTTAAGTAGAATACGAAAAATAAATCCGTATTTAGCGATACACTAACATTATGTGATCCTGTCACTACAAAAGGAATAAAGGAAAGAGTTACTTATTTCACTGAGCTCAAATACTGCGTATTTTGCACAGTCGCTAAACTGTACATGATGTCATTTAATAAGAAATATCAGGAATAAGTAAAGTAGAATACGAAAAATAAATCCGTATTCAGAGATACACTAACAATATGTGATCCTGTCACTACAAGAGGAATAAAGGAAAGAGTTAATAATTTAACTGAGTT